>JAUEJL010124451.1:0-11649 GCA_032274825.1 Drosophyllum lusitanicum | reverse complement strand
ATTCAGGAAATGTTTAGGCGTGTGAGTGAGCAATTTACGGCCATGTTTAGGAGGAAGGCTTTCTTGCATTGGTACACTGGTGAAGGTATGGACGAGATGGAGTTCACTGAAGCTGAGAGCAACATGAACGATTTGGTGTCAGAGTACCAGCAGTATCAGGATGCAACAGCTGATGAAGAGGGAGAGTATGAGGATGAAGAGGAGGAGTATGAGGAGGCTTGAGAAACAATGGAAAATTGAGGTCACGTGAGATGTGGTATTGGGTGTTTTCTTTTCCTGGGATTGTTTGGTTAATATAATCAGTGGGTGTAATCTCAAACTAATGGGTTAGTGTATTTTGTTTTACAGAAAACATTTGTGTGTAATCTCTGTCTATTTGGATCGCTAGTAATTTTGGGATTGTTTGGTTACAAGTTTTTCTGTTTTGTTTTTAAATGTATGCTTTCTTGGAAAAGTTTATATCAGGTGAAGGTATATATCTTTTATTTCCTTCTAAACTTTTAGGAAGGTGGTTGATGCAGGAATGAAAGTGGATTTTACAGGTTGTCGTTCGTAGAATAATAATAGAAGTGGATCCAATCGGGTATCAAAAATGCAAAATTGTGTTGCACCGTTGTCTATTATCATAAGAGAATTGTGAATATTTGTATTCAGTACTACATGTGTAGTTAACAGGTGGTCCAAACTAACATTCTTTTCTCTTGTAACTATGACTTCGCATCTTATTTTTTGTTTGTATTTCATATTTCGTTACAGCTAATTATATTGTTCATCCTTGCCGTTAATGGCCATCACACCAACCATGGGCACCAAGGTAGGTCACTATCCTTAGCTTTAAATTATAATACCATTGGTTTTAGAAGTTTGCTTTGAAAAGATTTTGTCTAAAAATGAAACATGTTCAAAATTAATTTGTCAAAAAAATTCATTAAATTGCCTTCATCACTCCTAATATATGGATTGTGCAGCACCTCAAGTAGAGCAATTACAACTCAAAAACATCAAGGAAAGAGAGATGATGTTTGTATGGTTGAACCCAGAACAAGAAGAGTTGTTTACTTTTTGCTTCAAGTTTTTCCTAGCTTTGTGTGGGTAAATATGGTGGGTTAATGATATTAGTTTCATATATCTGCCATTTTGAAAATATATGATTATATTACTTGAACTAGGTTTATATTGAACTTCCAAAAGTTTTGTCACTAAAGAAGTGGTTCACTATGTTTTACAAGTCAAACTAAAAAAATTGTAATCTATGTTTTATGAGTCAATTGGTCAATCTCTATGATTGTAAAAAAAGGCCAACTTTAGGTTTTACGGGTTAACTTGTTACAAGGTTATCTCAAACATTTTCGAGGCACACGATAAAATTAGAAAAGGGGCCCCTAAAAATACAAAAATATACCAAAACAAACAAAAATATATAAAAACATTGAATAAAAAACGTACGATTGTTTTGGTTTTCAAATACTTTATAAATTCATCTATTGACCGCCTTTCAGATCGTTTTAGGTTTTTAAATCCTTCTTTTTATTTCTTTTTTAACTACAGGATAAATGCATTTTAAAAAAACATGATTTATTAATTAATTATAAGTGATTTAGGTATTCAAGTATACAAACCACTTAATTTGATATCAAGTGATTCAAATATTCAAGTAAATACACCAATTAATTTGATATCAAGTGATTCAAGTAACCAATTTAATTAATAAACTACTAAACTAATTCACTTATTATCAAGATTATTCAGTTAATTTTTTGTGTTTCGAGGTCTGAAATAAGAGACACCAACAAACTTGATAGTTGATATCAAGTGACTAAATTTCGAGTAAGTGATTTAAAGCAACTAATTAACAAGTGACTCAAGTAAATACATGATTTCAACTAATTAAAACAAAATTATTAAAGAAATCGCTTATTATGGTTAGGAAAGACCAGATAATTTTGGATTGGATGAGTTACAATTGTAGTTTGTTTTTGCAATTCATTGTTTGCATAGAACGAAAGGGTGAAAGGAGAACCAATCACCAACGACGAAATCAATTGTCTCTACTCTCTCCATAGCCAAATCCTTTGCCGTGACATTGATTTCGCTTTTCTTTTCCCCCCTACGCAGACGCTATGCGTCTGAGATTTCTAAGTCGATTGGTATTTTAATTTCTAAGTATGCGTTTCTGATTTTAGGCCTAAGAAAAATGGCCTTTTTTCATATATGTGTGTATATTTTAGCTCAATAAACTAGGTTACATAGACATATATAAGATAATATATTAACTATGGGCCGCATCTAGCCATGGGCCCTGAGCGGTTACCCAGGTAGCCCATCCCTTAAAACAGCCCTGACTAGTTATCTGGTTAAAACGGGTTATAAGTCAACTGTAACAGCTAAGAAAATGGGTAAAATATATAAAAAAAACCGTGAGTCAGACCAACGTGACTTCTGCAGTTTTCACTCGCACTAAAGGAGGATCCTCCTTTATCCATTACCAAACCCGCCCCTTCATTTTTTTGTTCATAGTAGTATTTACGTGGGCTTATACATCATCCTATAAATATCATTTGTGTTGGATAAGTGGGTGCGTTTGTGTAGAATTTGTTCTAAACTGGCCTTTTATTTTTATTTTTATAGATCATTGTAAATCGATATTTGAAGTTGTTGGATAGAGTAAATGTCAAAATAGGTTACTTTTCTTACACATTCACATGGATTGGTTTAGAGAATAGAGAGTCATGTTTTTTATTCATATGGATCGTTTGATTGATTTACATCTTGTTTTTTTTTTGTCAAATTATCTCTTTGAAAAAGTAAAGCAGAGTAGGCTAACCCTGGCCCTTTACTTTATACGTAAACAAATAGGTTAAAGATCAATAAGCCCATTAGACATCATTTCTAGTTGCCACTGCCTCTTTCATCCTCTATTGCTACATGCTTTTATTTTAACACCATAGCGCGGATATCTCACTAGTAAAAATAGATAATATCGTTGATAAAAGAGCTACATATCTTATCGACATACACTGCTACTTTGTGGTGTGACAATCTGGTGCCGCATATGTAGCGTTTAATCATATTTTTCATCAACGAGTGAAACACTTCGAAATTGATTTGCATTTAATTCGAGATATGATTCTTTCTAACACTTTGTGTGTTAAATATGTTGCTACGGCTCTTTCGTTAGTAGCTGGAGCGGAGCTAGGATTTTGTTATAGAAGGTCTAACTTTATTATAAAATAGTAATAGTAATTATTATATATACATAATATACGAATGTCATGAAAAGTTTCATTGTTTTTAAAATAAATAAATAATGAAAGTTGAATTAATTTTAAGAAACTTATATATTAAAATAATGCTTATTACAACATGTAGCAATGATTTATCCCTTCGATTTATAATACTGGGTTATATCTTCTTAAAAAGAGATTGATTAAGATATGCAATCGAAACGAAATTTAAGATATGCAAGGTTGATAATGTATATATATACTATGCAAACATAAGGTACTGAGTTAATAATACGTCACCTATATATATTTTTACTTGGATCGGATCAGACCCGGCCCATTATGCCTAAAAATGTGAGTGTGTTTCTCAGTCAAGTTTAAGACCAGTGGTCCGGTTTTCGGTTTACAAAATGTTCATAATTTTAATTTGGAGTTTTGGACTCTTTAATACTAATTTATTATCAAAGTTGGGTTAATGGGTTGACTTAGCGGGTTATGGGCCAGCAATCAAAAGCCCAATAAAGTATGGCGGGAATAAAAAGGCTTTAGTTTTTCAATCATCCCGCCAAGGCGCCAATAAGCGTATGGCTTCCCTCGTAAGTTACTTTCCCACCCTACTATATAAAACCTATACCCTCCTATTTTTTCTCATTATTTCAGTTTCCCCCCTTTTCCTATTCTTTCAAACCCTAACCCTAATTTCTCACCGGAATCCACAGTTTTCGGTCATCTGAAGCTGAGAAAATGTTGGAACTAAGGTTAGTTCAGGGAAGTCTGCTGAAGAAGGTGATGGAATCGATCAAAGATCTGGTTAACGATGCCAATTTCGACTGCTCCGCTACCGGATTTTCGCTTCAGGCGATGGACTCAAGCCATGTGGCGTTGGTGTCCCTTCTTCTTAGATCGGAAGGGTTCGAACATTACCGGTGTGACCGTAACATCTCCATGGGTATGAATCTGAATAACATGTCTAAGATGCTCAAGTGTGCTGGAAATGACGATATTATCACTCTCAAGGCTGATGACGGCAGTGATACTGTCACGTTCATGTTCGAGAGTCCTAGTAAGTTTACAGATCTCTCTATCTCTATCTCTCCCTCGTTCTTGTTTCTTTCTCTTTTGCAAACATTAAAGCGTTTTTTGTTATTTGTTATAGTGATTTGTGTTTTTTTTATATATTTTAGCCATATATGTGATTCTCTCTTGGTATTGGACTACTACTACTACTACCTGTTTGTAGTTGTTGATCTATCTTGTACTTCTGATAGAGTTGTTAGTTGATTCTGAAATCTTACCTGCTCATATTGTTTTTTTGTATATGCTTAATTGAAGAGAATTATTCTGAGTAAGGCCTTACGGGTAAGTAAAGATTTCATGAGTGGTTTGTACCAATATTAGAAATTGATAACATGGTATGCAAAGATGTAGCAAAAAGGACATTTATTTTGAGAAGCTGTAAAAGATATCTAAAATTCTATTATATTCTAAAAGTTTTTGTCCTTATTTTGTTGTCTATGTAATGTGAATTTGTGTTATTTTACCGTCAATTGAATCGACTTATCTGGCTGTTTAATGAAGGATATAGACTTGCATTTAGCAGAACCAAAAGCTCATACTCTTTTGCTAGTTCATAATCTTTATTTTGTGGTCATACATGTTTTGGATATTCTCATCAATGGTAATTTCAAGGTTTTCTTGACATTGGTTTTTTTGTTTCCACCGCAGCCCAAGATAAGATTGCTGATTTTGAGATGAAACTTATGGATATTGATAGTGAGCATCTTGGCATTCCTGAAGCAGAGTACCATGCCATTGTTCGGATGCCTTCTGCAGAGTTTGCTAGAATTTGTAAAGATCTCAGCAGTATTGGTGACACAGGTATTATCTTGCTTGATTATTCTGTTAGCAACATCAGCATCCTTTCATTCTGATGTTTTTATTGATTCAAAAACTAAAAGAGAATTCAATTGGTTTTTTTGTTGTTGCTTGTAGTTGTAATTTCTGTGACCAAGGAAGGTGTGAAGTTTTCAACAAGAGGTGATATTGGAACTGCAAATGTTGTTTGTAGACAGAACACGACAGTAGACAAGGTACATTTAATGTAGGCTTAGGGCTTGTTTTGGGATTGCATACTTCGCTTTATGTTTACGTCTTTTGAGCCTTTTAAAATAACACCAACCTTTGTTCATAATGAAAATTGCTTATTTAATTAAAAGATGTGCATATAAGCTTCAAGATTAGTAATTTATTAACTTTCAAAAGTGGTTTTTGGCTCTGAGAGGTTGTTTTTTAGAACAGAATGATTAAGCACTCAATGGTTCTATGGCTTGAATAAGGGATGTAAATGAGCTGAGTTACTTGTGAACTACTCGAGCTCAGATCGTTAAAATTACGGGCTCGAACGAGCTCGAGCTTGAGCTTGATTTTCTGCATTTTTAAAAGAGCCTAGCTTAATTAGTGTAAAGCTTGGCTCGGTTCGTTTACATCCCTAGCTTGAATAATTTAAAGGCTCTGTATGAAACTACATCTAAATGTGATATACTATTTGATAAGGGTTTTGTATGAACAATCTGAATTATGCAAATTGCCATTTAAACTTTAATGGTGATGTATTATATTATAAGATATGATATGATATGATTGTTTAACAAGACGTGTGAAAGAAAGGGTATTAAAGTAAAATACTTTGTACTTAATGATTTAGAATGTACATTAAGGTGGAATGATTCAGAATGTACATTAAGGTGGAATGATTTAGTATGATTCTTTTGTTTCATTCAACACCGTTTTTATTCAGAGGCGACAATCAAACACGTTGAATGCTGAATGATTCATCATTTAGTGACAAACTGCCCCTAAGAAACCTAATAAGCCATGAACATCAGTTTTTGTGTCAACTCAACTTGGCTAATTCTTTTTAAAGCTTTACATATAAAATGACCGTGTTTTAGTGATGTTTGTGTTTTTAATACTTTTGTATCTTTATAACAGCCTGAAGAAGCAACTATTATTGAGATGAATGAGCCTGTTTCTTTGACATTTGCCTTGAGGTACATGAATTCTTTTACCAAGGCCACCCCGCTTTCTAATACTGTCACGATCAGCTTATCTTCAGAGCTTCCAGTTGTTGTTGAGTTCAAAATAGCTGAAATGGGCTACATAAGGTTTTACTTGGCTCCTAAGATAGAAGAGGACGATGAAGATAACAAATCTTGAATAATACCAAACTCAATTTTGGTTTTCTTATGACCAAAGTTACACTTAGTATTCAAGAATTTCTAGTATGTACTCATTTTGTTTATGTTTTAATAGTGGAATGCTTTTGTAGGGTTTTATTTTTATTGTTTCTTAATTGTAAGCTTTGTTAAAGTAGTTTTTACTGGTGCATTGATCACTAGTCATTTGTGTTTAGTCGTGTTTTCTTTTCCAATAGTGCAAAATAGGGCTGTAAATGAACAGAACAAATATGAACGGGGTTTGTTTGTGTTTGTTTGTTTACTTTAGCCGAACAAATAAACGAACATTAATGGATAACGAACAGATTTTTATGTTCGTGTTCGTTCGTTTAACTTTAGCCGAACAAATGAACGAACACGAACGAGCTTTTGTGTTCGATTGTTTAAAAGATTAGTTAGTTCGTGTACATTTTTGTTCATTCATTTAAATGATAAAACAAACGTAAACGAATGAACATACATTATATTGCAAATCCAACATTATTAAACATAAATTAACACTATATAAACACACATAATATATGTGTATATATATAAAAAATAAACGAACAGATAACCGAATGTTTACAAACATAAATGAAAGAACAAGAGCTGTTCTTGTCTGTTCATTTAATTAAACAAACGAAAAATCTTGTTCATGTTGTTTGTTTACGGCCCTAGTACAAAACTAACAAAAACACATTAAACTAAGGAAGAAACATTGACGAAATAACATTATTTATTACTTTAAAGACTTGAACAAGACAAAACTCAAGCTAACGATATATAGCACTAGTCTATCTAGTTTTGTTTTAGGGCTTGAAATAGAAGTCGGTGCATGCTTGACACTCGCAGGTTCTAAACCTGCACATATCACATCCGAGACAGACACAATAATCACAGCCTTCGCATTTGAAGTTCTTAAGACATCCCCGTCGGCTCCTTGCACATGCCCTCTCTTCAAGGTCTTCACACGTCCTGCTTGATCCAAATAAAATTAACAACTTATATTGTTAAATATCATGTCTATATGCAAGCTCATCTTATATCATGTTACTAGAATCATATGTTTGGTTGATAGATCGACTTACCGGCCCATGCTGGAGCAGGTCCGGTTGTCTTGAGTAGCAACTTGATGATACAACCAACTCTCCTCCTTTGTCTTTTGTTCAAACCTTCGCAGCTTATTACAAGCAGTACAATTCAAGAACTCATCACGGTGGGTTGTTTCATACCGTGGCCTTCTGTAGGAGTCTCCTTTATAGTATCGGAGTAAACACGTTTCAGAAATCTTAACCTTTTTGTTATTTTGATCGAAAATCCATAGCTTCTTTCTCCAATTTGGTGTGTTAGAACCAGATACATGTTTCGCAAACTCGGCAAGCGTAAACACTGATTTCCAGCCAAAAATTAATATTAGTTAGGCAATTTTATCACACAAACAATGTTGAGAGATGATTTGTACACTATCAAATAAAATTATTTGATAATACCACCGTTATGTTTTTACGGTGGTATTGTAACATTGCTTGTGTAAATTGCAATTACTGGTGTACAAACCATCTTCATACAAATTTAGATAGTATTGTTGTGTGAAAGTATGATATAAGTTAATCATGCCTTCTTGGCATCCTTTGCATCCGGCAAGGATGGTGCCGTCAGCGAAGATTTTGACGTTGCCTCCCCTATACCCATCCCTTCTGCAGCTACATGGTACTCCGGACGTTTGCCGCGAGCTCGTGCAACAACATGTTTCTCCTTGTTGATATGCTTTTTTTGTGCAATGACACACTATTTCAATGTAGTGCAAGGCTCTCACTCGAATTTGTCCACGATAGGCGCTTAACTCGTCATCGGAGAATATCGTCCCTGTGGTGGGAACACACACTAAACTCAAATCTGTAAAAGTAAAAAGAATGAATGTCAAGATTTTACTCCAATTCTTTAAAATTATAAGAGAATTAATTATTTGTTTCCCAAAAAAGTAAAAATAAATAAAAATAAAAGAAAACTTCATTTTCCCAAAAATATGTAGCGACCATTTTTAAGAATCGTTATAGAAATTGGATAATTAATTATTTTTAATCAATAAACTTTCTTAAAACCTATCATTGTTATAGGAGTTTTGCATTTTTTTTCTTTTCAAAATAATACCAAGCTTAAATTTTTTTAATATCAGTCACTGTCATTAAAGATTTAAAATAGATATAAAGGAATCACTCACCGTTGTCTTTATCTTTATTTTGGTCAACTGAAAAAATGTAAATAGTAGGTATAAATTATGAAATTTAAGAAATTCATTTATTCTAGAAAAAATACAATTTTTAAAATAAAAAGTTAGTTATACGGAACAAAGATTCCGCGTAGAATTACTATCGATATATGTCCGTAATATTATCAAGAAAATTTACATAATTGTTGAAGTGAAAAACATAGTGGACAAAACCTTTAAAAGTATTTTTTCAAGTTCCGTAATAAATAAAAAATATAAATTTAAAAGTAAAATTACAAATAAAAAATATAAATTTAAAAATAAAATTAGGAGCGAGTGTTCTGCCGTTTTAAAAAAATAGTGAATGCTTTGATTTTCAATAATTTTTAAATTAGTTCACTCTGATCTTAACTTTGTTAGGTGGAGAGAGATTTTGGAAACCAAATAAATTAACAATCAAGTGTAAAAATTACATTGTTAGATCATAAAAGATAGGATCAAGTAGATCTAATCAATTGATAGAAAATTAAAAACCATAACAATCAAATCTATTTGATCAAACAATATATAACAAATCAAGTAACTTCAAATGAACATAATTTAAACTTGGCATATGAGGCATAAGCCTTAGCTTTGTTTTGTTAAGGCAAAACAAACAAAATTAAAGATTGATGAAGTTAAATAAAGAGATGAGAAATAAAAGAAGATTTTCCATACCTTGGGCCATTTAGCGTAATGAGGACTATTCTGCTCTTGTGTTTTAAAGGAACTTTAGGTTAAGAATGAAAGGAAGAGCCGAAGGACACGATATTTATAGATGGAATACGACAGGTTAAAAAACGTGAAACGATAGGGTCGTGTCTCTCATGTTTAGGATACCACACTGCATGTCGCTTTTCGGTCTAATGGGCTATTAATGCGGTAAATGATATCTTTTTTTATTATTTTGTTCACTTGTGCGTAATGACTATGATATTAATGTTGTGTGCTTCGTTTCATGCCTCTCTCATGTTTAGGATGTAATCACATTGCTTGTCGCTTTTCCGCCTATTGGGCTATTTTTACGGTAAATGATATCTTTTTTTTTACTATTTTGTTCACTTGTGCGTAATGACTATGATATCAATATTGTGAGATTCGTTTCGTGCTTTGATTAATTCTATCAACAGAACTTTCAACGGTGAATTTCAGGGGAAATTGCTTCACATGTGAAACATGAAAATTGCATTAAGAATTAATGCAAATTGTCAATAAATGTTACATAAAATATCAAATTTGTCATATGGGTTCTTTTTCCTCTTAAAATATTGAAAGATTAAGTTTATCAGAATTAAGGGAACTAGTTACATGCTTACAAGGTAACCAGTAAACTTTTACATGACAAAGTTCAATAAAATGTATTTAACTTTGTATTAGTACATATTGTAAGTATGGAATTTTAAATCCTTATATTATATATATCAAACTTTTAATTTGTTGTTATTGTGTAAGTTTCTATTGCGTGTATTAAACTTGTATAAGTTTTTTCTATTGTATGTCCAACTTATATACAATAACACAAATCAAAAGTTCGATACAGACAATAAAAAATTCTAAAGTTCGATACACACGGTAATATCCTCATTTTCGAGATAGCAATTAATTGATGTATTAAGTGTTTTAAGATACCCATTGAGAATAATTAAGACTACGATTTGATGATAATGATATTGGTTTATTTAAATTGTAAAAATTGATAAACATATGCATATATATATGTAACTTGACTTGAGCATTAAATGTTAACTATTGTTAATAGACTTTATATTGTGATTGAGTAATGTATTAATATTGAGTATTTAGTGTCAATCCTTTAAATGTAGGGGGGCTTAAATGAAAAAGTGTTTTATATATATTTGACCAAGGTAAGGGTCAAAGACCCATTTCTATTTTTGGCTGGGAAGAAGGATCGAGAAGGAGAGAAAAGAGAGAGTGTGGAAGCTAGAGTTTTCAAGGAAGAAAGGAAATCAAGGGTAGATCATGAGTGTTTATTTTTGGATTCAAGCAATTTGATGTTTGATCTTCATTTTCTTCACATTTGAGCTTGGATTTTAAGCAAGGAAGAAGCTAACAAGGGTGGGTTTGATAATCAAGTAAGTGAAACCTTGTTTTGTGTTGATCTTGGTTGTACATGATGTAATTGGTGATTTATAGTTGAAATTTGTAAATTTTGGTTGAACTTTATGTTTGATTTAGCAAATGGGTCAAAATGGCAAGAAATTGGGAGGTTAGGGTTTTGTTGGTTAAAGTAGTGATAAAAGTTAATCTTTTGTTGTAAGAAGTGTTTATGGATGTTGTGAATACTGTAAACAAGTTTGATTTGGGGAAAAATGGAGTTTTGGTCGATTTTGTGAAGAAAACAAGCTGATAGGGCACTGTTCACGCGCGTCGCGGCGCGACTTAGGGAGGGCTCGCGGCGCGACACCCCTGCTCCAGCGAACCATAGTTTTTCCATAGATTTTCTCGCGGCGCGAGACACCCTGAAACCTCCAAAACTCATTATTTTGACCCCAATTGACTATGTACTTGTTTGGGGATTGATTCTAAGGTTTTTATAATGGGTATGTGATGTCTTTTTAGACCCGAAAGAGTGTCTAAGACTAGAATTGAGTTTAGAAACCTTGTTTTTGGTTAACTTATTTAAGTTAACCTTATGTTTTGTGATCATAGGTTTATGATCAAGTGTGTGAGCCTTGGTTGGATGGGGTTGTGATCCTCATCACACCCTCACGCGAGTACACCCTGCGGATATCCAGTTTTGTTGAAGTTACAAGTCATCATGATTATGTTTTGAATGTTTGGCAAATGTTTGATGAAATTGTTGAATCAAAGGATGTGAAAACTATGGATTGTTTTATAATGTGAATTATATGATTTGCAAATGTTGTTAGTCCCAGATTGAGTACGCAACAACAAATGTTTGTAGAAGGGGGGGTTGAATACAAACTTTAGCTTTTAA
>JAUEJL010124440.1:0-11651 GCA_032274825.1 Drosophyllum lusitanicum | reverse complement strand
TAGAAACAACAATCCTAACTCACTTTAACATCCAATTCAAGGATTAAGATCAAAATCACAAGTTTTGACCCATTTGAAGAAATTTTCCAAATTCAACTATAATTACCACTATAATTCAAGAACTTGATTGCTTATCACTTAGAAATAGATTAGAAACTAATTGGACTCATTCCTTTCAATTGTTGATGTCAATTTGGGTTTTTGACCCATTTGACCTAAAAGTCATGAACTCAAGAATGGAAGAACAAGGTGGAGAAGAACAGATTGGACTTAGATTAGCAACTAAAATCAGAAGACTTGATGATCTCCTCAATATTTTTCTCCTTCAAGAATAGCTAAGAACAAACAAGAAGAAGAATGTGTGAGTCTGTGTATGTGTACGTGAGGGGAGACCGACTTGTGGTTATTATTATTCATAAGTGGGTATTTTGTTCCCCATTTCAACTTACAACCCAACCCTCGATTTCTCGTTTCGACTAACGAAGATATTTTCGGAATACTCGTTTAAAACCGTTTAATATTTTATTATCTTTATCAATTTTTATTAATATTTTTATAACATAATTTCTCTACTATTTTTTTACTAATTTTATCTTAATTAATTAAATAAAAATTCTTTTATTCAATATTCAATTCTAATTTCGACGTATCAGATTCGAACATGACTAGGCCCAATCTGAGGACGTTACATTTTTAATATACACCATAAATTTACTAAAAAGACACATTCAACCACTCCATATATAATTTTGTCTTTATTTTTGTTTTAAGATACCCATAACCACTTCCTAAATAATATTGTTTTTTTAAATGATTTCTTTTATTATTTAAAATATGCCATAAACCTGAAAACTTTGACATAAATCTTAAATATCTAACGTGGATTATATATCTTTAAATATGTAACGTAAAACGAAGTTATTACTTTTTAAATATCTAAAGCAAAAACAGCTTACTTTTATTTCTAAGAAAATTATTAATAATTAAATTTTGGGTTTAGTTTTTGAAAGTGTACTGAAGTTGTTACTTTTTGCTGTTATGTATACCAAACTTTCAAAAATACCATTCAATGTATCAAACTTACTATAACTATCATTTGATATACCAAGTTACTTGTTACCTGTTATGTGCTTAGGTGTAATAGGTAAAGATGACGTGGCTAGTGATTTGTCATCAATTTTGCTTACTTGGTGAGTTAGGTGGCAAGTGACATGGAATAATAATAATAAAAGTAACAATATCATACCCAGATTCTTCATCTGCTACCACCATCAATTGAAGTTGGGCACCACCACCACCATTGATTCTTCATCTGCTACCCTGATCTGCGATTGAAGTTTGGCCGACACAACCACCACCATCACCGACTTCAAGCAGCACAACCACCATCGACTTCCAGCAGCAGCAACACCACTACCATCGACAATAATACTAAGTGGGTTAAAACTTGAATATGAAAATATAGTGTTGTTCATTGAAATCCTTGTGAAGCAAAAAGTAATGGAAATCCATTGAAAACGATCCTTGCGAAGCACTGGCTAATGGTTTCGCTTCCGACCCGTTTCTTGTTCTTGGATGGTTCTTCAACACGATTTAGGGTTTCCAAGTAAGTTTTGATTCATCTAATTTTGGGGTTTTCTTCGACATGATTGTTTGTGTTTCGATGTTGCTTATTGGTTTTATGATACCAATCTACTTTGAGTTTCGATTGTTTGTGAGTTATTGTTTGATTTTCAAACCCAGATCTGAGTTTTTGGTTATCGGTTCTTGTTTGTAAGTTCTTGTTTAATTTTCGAACTTAGATCGTAGTTCTTGGTTCTCGGTTCTTGTTTGTGTTTTGATTGTTTGAATATATTTGAACCTAGATCCGAGTTATTGGTTCTCGATTCTTGTCTGTGAGTTCTTGTTTGTGTTTCGATTGTTTGAATATATTCGAACCCATATCTGAGTTCTTTTTCAATTTTCGTTACCCAGATTTGAGTTTTTAGGGTTCTTGTTTGATTGTTCATCTTGTTTCAGTTGTTATGGTTCAGATCGATTTTATCGAAGGAAGAAAACTAAGATTTTATGGTATATCTGGTTAAAATTTTATGGTATATCCAGGTCAATTTGGTCTTGAAGGAAGAACACTAAGATGAAGATGTTATTGATGGATGAAGAACACATTGAATGTTGAAGATGAAGATGTTCATGAAGGAAGAACACTAAGATGTGACAAAAATCAATGAGGTGGCAAATGTGTAATTTAAAAAAATAAAAATAAAAGAAATTACCAGTTACCTGTTTAGTAGGTAACTGGGTATATCAAATGGTAGTTATAGAAAGCTAAGAACATTGAATAGTAGTTTTAAAAGTTGGGTATACATAATAGCAAAAAGTAACAATTTCGATACACTTTTAGAAACTAAATTCCTAAAATTTTAGAATATTTTTTATAAGAAAAAAACTAAACGGAGTTTAAACTCTACATCAAAAATCAACTTGTACAAAGTAATTTTTGTTGAGTTCATTTATTAGTAGATCGCCTGTACTGTTTTGAGAGTAATAAGGATAAAAACAATGTAAGAAAAAAATTATAACAATTAAAAAGGAAAAAAAAGATTAACATCTCTTTATGTTACAACTAAAACAATCAATGCGGAAATTCATTAATAATTCCTATTATTAATAATAAAATCTAGGTTATCACCTTATGATAATAGAAGTTAGAAATTTTCAAGTCATAACAGACAGTGTTGATGGTCTAAAAAGGTATGTATTATTCAAGTGGTGCATATATATAATCTTCATATTTATTTTTAACATGTATTATTTTATTTTCAAAAATATAATACAAGTGGTTCATATATATAATAATAAAGAAATATGAACAATATTAAGATTATAAGTATATATAAATGATTAAGATAAATACAAAGATACGAGGGAAATATTAAATATAATAAAAAAATATTATTAAAAAAATAATCTTCTATAATAGGTATTTTTGGGATTACAAGTATATAAAATCATCTAACTAAGATTTAGGAGTAAATATATAAAACTTGTATTAATAACTACCTAACTAGGATTTAGGAGAAAATATAGGAAACATTATTCAAAACTTTAATTTTAGATCTGCAGTGTTTAAATGTGTCAATTCAGCAACACTCTTAGAGTATGCAAGTTGTATAGTATCTGTCTCAAACTGTCTAATTGCATCATATTGCTAGTCACGCATCAAAGTATCAAACTATTAAATTAAAATAATCTATAACATACGTAACATTAATATTTTAGCCGTTCTTCTAGATTCGTGTCAAACGTTTAATAACATTGTTAGATACATACAATGCCATATTTTTAATATTTAATAAATTACAAGGTAACTTTGAAAGTTGAATTCATACCATAACAAAATGCATATAGATTCATAGAAATTTAAAGAACAAGTAAAAGAAAAATGTTTTTCAAATCATTTTATATTTAAATCTATTATCTAATATTTTTATTCAATAATATATTCATATTTTGTTTATTTGTTTTCAAAGACTTTTATTCATGTGTTAATGCAAGTGTACTAACCATATTTTTTTATTTATTTTGAACAAATTATATATTTTTAAGTCAAAACTAGTATTTCACCATTTCTTCTTAAACGCATACGAGGTGAGAAACAATTTGTGCGGGTTTGGTACTCATCAAGCCGTGGTAGGTACGTGGCTCCTCCCATTCCATCACGTCGTGACAGAAGGTTGGTGCAATTTAATAAATTTTGTTTGATGAGTTATGTGAGACATTGAATTTGTCTCGTAGCTCGTAGGTATAACAACTACATGTGACGTTTTGATAGAAATATGATGCTAACATGACGATATGCTGTCATGTAAATAGAGCGGACGCTTTACGTAAAATAATAACTAATTATAATTTTAAAGTAAAGGTAGTAAAAAACATGAAAAGTAACCTCATTCATCTAAAACATCAAACCATTATCTGATATATTTCTTTATTAATATTTTATTATTATTATATATTATATTTTATACCATAACAAGCTAACAGCGTGTGTAGATTCACTGTTTTTTAAAATTTAAAAAGTAATGTTACTTTGGTAGAAATCATCTCAAACAATCAGGGAGGCTTCTGAGCAGCACCATTTTGGGAACACAAAAACATCTTCAAAGCAAAATCTTCAAGTCAAACCTAAACCAAGAACACACTTGCGATTACTTCCACGCAATCAAATTTCGATTCGATTACGCTCTCGGATGATCATTGTTGATAGCCTAGAGTCGTCAGCTACGGCGGTGGTGGCGGTGGAGGACGGTGACGGACGTTTTCTTTTTATCACTGCTCAGACGGTGGTGGTGGTTGGGGACGAAGGATGAAGAAAGCCAAGGGGAAGAACACCGGATTGTTGCCTAATTCTTTGAAGATTATATCTTCTTGTATTAAAACTGTGTCTACTAATGCTAGCACCGTCGTCCGTTCTGCTGGTGCTTCCGTCGCTGCTTCGATTGCAGCGTCTGGAGATGATCAGAGAGATCAGGTTTTGCTTCTGATCGATTTCAACTGCCTTTTATTGGTTAATTAACTGTCTGCCAAGTAATTTTTGTTGTATGATTCTAATAAGTATTCTGGATAGGATTAAACGAAACAACTCTTAGCACCATGATCTTTGTTAATCATAATTATGTGCAATTATGAACTGATTCGAGAAGTTTCAAGATCATTTTATGATGTCCGTGCGTAATAGGGCTACAGAACGCTATTGTATGCCTTGGGAGTCTCGATAATATTAGTGTATAAGTAATATATAAATACGTAAATGTAGGTTAATAAGATAAACAAATTTATGAAATTTTTCACATAAACCTTCTTCTGTAAGTTGCATTAGGGAGAAAAAACACACCTTGAACTTTGATAGAGAAGTCTAATAGCCACAACAAGCCATAGTTATCAACTTATCATTGTCTGTAGAGAAAAGGTGGGGAGAGACCAATTAATAGTGCACAGGGCATGGTGCATACTCTCCCCTTTGAAAAGTATCTAGTAGAAAACAAGACTACATTTCTCTAAATAAAGTTGTTGATTACTTACAGAAAATGTGTTGTTCACAACGATCTGTAATAAAACTGTTAAAGCGCTCAGATGTTATCTAAAGCTATTGGTATCTGTAGAGCCAAACATAAAATTTCCATATGTTGATTAACAAATTCGACAGTGTTATGTTTTTGATCTGTTTCTAATGCTAATTGGGACGTGTTTCGTATCTGGTAATTCACTTGCTTGATGCTTCAAATTTTGTTTGACCACAAAAGTATTGTCCCATTATCTACTTTTACATGCAAGAAGGAGCCCTCTGAAAATGTTAATGTAACCAGGTAATATGGGCCGGCTTCGACAGATTAGAGATCGGTCCTGCTTCCTTCAGACATGTCCTGTTACTTGGTTATCAGACTGGTTTTCAAGTGATTGATGTCGAGGATGCTTCTGATTTTACTGAGCTGGTTTCAAAGCGTGATGGGCCTGTCACTTTCTTACAATCACTTCATATTCCTACTAAGTTTAATGACAAGGACAAGTTTCTGCCATTACATCCATTACTAATGGTGGTTGCAGTCGATGAAGCCACCAGGTCCGGGATGGGTCAAAATCGAGCCTATATGGGTGCACCTAATAGGGATGGTTCAGGTGTGCCTCAGTCAGGAACCTTGGTGGATTCTCCTACTGCCGTGAGGTTTTATTCCCTCAAGTCTAATTGTTACGTGAAGGTTCTCAGGTTCAGGTCAGCTGTTTTTATGGTCAGATGTAGTCCTTTGATGGTAGCTGTGGGTCTTGAAAATGAGGTAACATGCCGATTCATTTAAAAATTCTTTTGACATTCATGTCACGTTTCATGATCAATATCCATGTAGGAAATGTCACTAATAAATTATTATACATCACATGTGTAGTTACACAAACAAATTGAAGTTTAAAATTTGTACTTTAATGGGTCTTCCTTTTATGTCCATGAGTTGATATTGATGGCTAATTTCTTATGTTTCTGATTTGGTATAGATACACTGCATAGATGCTATCACACTTGAGAACAAGTTCACTGTTCCCACATATCCGGTTCCTCGATCTGGAGGACAAGGAGTGGTTGGGGTTAACTTTGGCTATGGTCCATTAGCCGTGGGTCCGCGGTGGTTAGCTTATGCTTCAAACAAACTGCTTGTACCAAAAACAGGTCACTTAAGCCCAAAGAACCTTACTCCTGGTATTAGCCCGTCCACATCACCCAGCAATGGTTCTCTGGTGGCTCGTTATGCAATGGAATCAAGCAAGCAGTTGGCTGCAGGAATAATAACCCTTGGTGACAAGGGGTATAAAACATTATCTAAATACTATCCAGAGATGCTCCAAGACCGTCCGATTTCTCCTACAACATCAAATCCAAGCTGGAAAGTGAGGAATGCTTCTTCAGAAGTAGATAATGCTGGAGTGGTCAGTTCTTTGGCTTTGTTTTAGCATGTAATAGTAACCGTTATTAGCTTTACGAAGACGGGTGATCCTTTTACGTGTTGGTATTTAGCTATATGAGTATGACACACAATTGACAAAACAAAATACTGAAAACGGAATTTTGGATATTGTGTTAACTAGATAATAGTGACTTGATGTGGAACTAGGCATGTATGCATGGATTTAGGTGCTATTTGGTTGATAGGTATGGGTTTTGAACAAGTGAATAAAATTCAAGAACTCATGAATCCTCCAAAACAGCCAAGGGGGTTACTTTAGTTAATCCATACTCTTTGTGGGTGGTGACTGATGAATAACACCATTTGGCTCTATGAACTTTAGGTCAAGTTAGAAAAAGGTTTATGAACCTTAATAAGTGCAAAACAACCAAAGAATTCACACTAAATTGCAGTTTGGCCTAGTTCCTTTGACTCAGCTGTTTTTTTTTTCTTTTTTTGCAAGGAAAGAGCAAATAGAATGTTTGCCCTTCACACGCTGTTATGCAGTTTCCATATTGGAAATTTGCTCTTGAACTCCAATTTTTTTCATTTCTGCAAAATCACAATCTTTCTAGGTTTTCTTATGAAACTCCTATCCTGGGTTTTACTTTGTTCTGGGAAGAAAATGATGAAAGAGGTGGAGGTGGCGTGTCCCACATAGGATATGTCAAGAAAATAAGAACTTGCATATGCTTGAAGTCAACAAAGAAAATAAAAAAACCCCCCTTACTTCAGTGAGGGTAAAAATGGAAAATTCATAACCGTACTAGAGAGTGATCGGCCTATGGATGTTACTACTGTTTTTAAAAGTTCATAGGCCGTTAGTTCATAAATTTCTTGTGCAAATGTACTTGTTACAATATAAATGTCAATGAAGTAACCGTATTATATGAATTGACCCATCTACATTGCCATATGATATGCTTGTTGGTACCCAAATCAGAAAGTTCTTGTGCACATCTCCTTCATCTCTTGATGGAAAAGCTTGTAGATTCCCTAATTTTATAATGGGTGCAGGTCATTGTGAAGGATGTCATTTCAGAAGCAGTTATATCACAGTTTAGAGCTCATTCCAGTCCACTATCTGCATTATGTTTTGATCCAAGCGGGACTCTTCTTGTCACAGCCTCGATACATGGTAATAATGTCAATATCTTTCGAATTATGCCTTGTACCCGCAGCGGTTCTAGCAATCAAGTCCATGATTGGAACTCCTCCCATGTGCTTCTTTACAAGCTTCACCGTGGTATAACATCTGCTGTAAGTTTACATCTATTCCTCACACTATCTTTTGTCTGTATTTGCAATGTCGACTCATTTATATGTAAATGGGTCAAAATTTGGTTACGGATTATATCTAATTGATCAAAAGGTTACATTGAATTTTTCTAGCAAAAGGGGAAACAAAGTCAAAAGTTTCCGAACTGTCTGAAGTGTGTGTATTCACATTCATATAACCTAGAGGTGGCAACTGCGACCCATTTACTTATGAATTAGACGTTTTGGCTTATGTTTTTTCTCTAATAGGTGAAAAATAAACGCAACTAGCTAAAGAGGCAACCAGTCAAGTGAAAGTCATGCCAAGTGTATTTTGAATGCATAAAGTGTTCTAGATGCCTTATTCGAACAAGTAGAATATTACTAAAATAGTATAATTTTGTTTCACATTTGATACCAATTATTTATTAAAGAAAAACTAAAATTCTTCGACAAAAGTGGTTCTGGGTCGACCTGACCGGCCCATTTGACCCCTTTCTTGCCCCATGCATCCTGTCCCCTCTAATACAAGCTCATCAATTGTTTAAAATTATCATCATTATAAGATAGTTTTTTTAACATATGTAACACTTTATGTATAAAATTTCAGAAAATGGACAAAAAGGTCAACCTAATCTGAGCAGGCCCGTTCTAAAAAACTACCCTTTTTACCTGTTACTCCACTGGTCCATTTTGCCACCTCTACTTTTTTCGCTAATGACTGATGGTGGTGCATAGTATTTGACTTCACACTTCATTTTTTTTTTGTTGACAGGTTATCCAGGACATAAGCTTTAGTTGCTACTGTCAGTGGATTTCTATTGTTTCATCCAAGGGTACTTGTCATGTTTTTGCTCTATCACCCTTTGGTGGTGATGCAGGCTATCGGGCCCATGGGTTCCATAGTCGAGCAATTAACCCGGTTCAGTCTCTGCCATGGTGGTCAACTCCATCATTCGTAATAGATGAGCAACCACTTCCACCTCCACCTCCTCTTACCCTTTCAGTAGTGGGGAGGATAAAGAACAATAATTTGGGATTTCTCAATTCCGTTAGCAACAATGCTTCTTTTGTGGGAAAGACAAATATTCCCTCTGGTGCTGTTGCTTCGGTTTTCCACAATTCTATGACTTACCGTAATCAAAATGTTTCCACAAAGATTAATTCATTGGAATATTTGTTGGTTTATACACCATCTGGATATGTAATTCAATACGAACTTCTACCGTTAATGGGGGTCCACCATATTGATGTTGGTTCAAGAACTCAGTCACTTCCATATCAACCGGGCCAAGAAGAGGAATTAGGAGTGATATTTGAATCTCATCAATGGTGGCAAGTTTGCCGAAGATTGGATTCTCCAGAAAGGGAGGAATGCATATCTGAAACGTCATTATATCATTGTAAAGCTAACGTCTGTGTGGGAGGTCAAAAGCTGGTAAAAAGCGATTCAGTGAAGCAAAATGATAGAGCCCATTGGTTTCTATCCAATGCTGAGGTCCAGATAAATTCCGGAAGGTTACCTCTGTGGCAAAATACCAAGGTATGAAGGGTCATTTAAATAACAGGGCTAATATCATAGAATGTCAAAGTACTATGCCTCTTGGTCCAATTGATAAGTGTACTCGTGAATGTCTAGTATATAGGGAGATAGCCGAATGAGCAAATAAACACACACAAATACAAGTTCGAATCAGCATTAAAGTGTCACACCACCTTTTACGCTTAAACTACTCATCAGGTGACCAAATTATCAAATTAGCCAATTACACAAATCTTAAGTTACCAAGGCCATTACTAAGTAGTAACCTATTTTATGACATTTTCTCTTAAGTAATACTAATAGTATCTATAATTCATTTTCAATATGTATTTATCTATAGCTATACTAATATAAAATGCATTTAACACACACACTCTCTCTTAAAGTCTTAATCTCTTAATTTTAAATAGTACAAATATATATGCATCTTGTACAAACAATTACAACACACTAGAAGTTAATAGAAAGTTAAATAAATCATTGAAATCATAGTTGGAAAGTTGAAAGTATTAAATGAAGTAACTATTAGTTTGAGTTAATGACAATCTTATATACCATTATAATAACTAAACCTTCTATAATAAAAATATTTTTAAACAAAAAATGTCAATGCAAATTAAATTATAATTAAAAAAATTTAATAATTAAACATTTATTAAATATTATTTCATATAATAAATATTTTAACTTAGCTATTAGAAATTACGTATAACTAGAACTAATAAATCTAAATTACATATAACATTATAACCTGAATTTATAAACATTCCTGGATTCTTTTAAATAGGTAATAAGTTGAATAAAATGGAATTATGATGCCAACACTCTTGTTGGGCTTTACAAATCAATGTGGAAGTTTATTGACCCATTAGAAAAGAAACACACCACTCCTGTTTTGAAAATGGACAGATTGCCGAGCCAAAAATATTCGCTACCGTTGCATTGTGCCGATACAATGCTAGTAATTTATAAACCAAGCAAGAAACTACAAAATAATCAGTGAAAAGTAACTGTCGTTTATCATTATTTACATCTTAATTCTAAAGCTATATCTACCATTCAGACATAAAATACAACATGCATGGCCAAACTGGATTTAATTCCATGCTAACTCCCCTGCAGATTCCAATTCTTTTGACATATTCCATTCCTTTAAAAAATAATCATGAACCAAAACCTTCTCAGTTTCTCTCTCTCTCTCTCTCTCTGGTATTAATTCATAGTTTTTTTTGGTGCAGGTACGTTTTTATGCAATGACATCTGCAAATGTGGAAGGATTTGCAGGTGGAGAGGCTCAGATCGAGAGCATTCCATGTTATGAAGTCGACATAAGAAGAAAGGATCTGTTGCCTGTTTTTGACCATTTCAATAGCATCAAATCAGGCTGGGATGACAGGTAATGGCCGTTTATCTGAACTCTACAAGTTGTAATTAAGATTAGTCTATTTTTGCACTCTTGATCACTATTTAGACATTGTACTCTTTTCCGTTTATGCAACATCCTTAATTTTTGTAAGGATGATATCTAAGGTATGTGCTATTTTGGGTAACATGACTGAAACATTGCCTAAAATGGATGAAAATCAAGGTATGTAGCTTCTCTTTATTAAAAATTGTCTGAATTAGGAATTGGGACACTTTCTTTATTCTCATACAATAAGTATCTTCTCTTGTATGTCTCCAAAAATTGGGACACTTTCTTTATTAAAAACATTCCAGGTCAAAGTTACATATCTTTGAACGACTGTTTTTTTTTTACAATAAACTTGTTTTGACAAATAGTCAAACTCTTTAGACTATATGTCAAGTCAAATTGCTTAATACGAGAAAGGTCATTATGTTCGTTAGAGTTTTCATAATCATAATTGTTATATGTATTATTATGAACTTTTCTAAAAACCGGAGAGACAAATACTCGGGCCGGTTGGATCAACATGTTTTTGACCCCAAGTCCATGACTTGTCACCCAACCCGCCTCTTTTGCCACCTATATTTTAGTCAGACTAGACAATTTTCATTAAAGGGAAGACACATTTTGCAAGTCATCCAGCAGTTTATTGCAGGAATTTTAACAAACCTTGTGCTTTATCATTGTTGGACCAGATTTATTGTTTCTGAGTACTAGTGTGACATCCCGTTCCCGAGGGTATCGTCACTTGCCTTTAGTACAAGTAAATCAAAGAACTTCGTATCTTAAACTTTTATTTCATTATAATAGAGTTCATTACAGCAGCAGAAATGCGGAAAAAGTACAACTCATGAAACTTTAATTTATTAGAATAACCATGCTTCACCTTGTCCTTATTCCTTGGTTCCTGAGATACATACATGAATATGTAAGCTTTAAGCTTAGTGAGTAG
>JAUEJL010124429.1:0-11652 GCA_032274825.1 Drosophyllum lusitanicum | reverse complement strand
TCATCTTGCATGCAAAGTGTTCATACTTGTTCTTGATAAACTTCTTCATCTTGTGTTCAAGTATTCCTTAGATAACTAATCTTCTTCACTACAAAGGACTTTCAAAAACGTTCATCGAATTCAAATTGTTTCACGTAATAACACAAGTATTCATCAAAGTGTGTTTTTAACATACACTTCTCTACATGCGCTCGAAGTGTATGAGCACACTATATATCAGGCGTTCGAAGTGATCTTGTATCACTTTTCTTCGAATTCGAAGTGAATTTGTATCTGTTGTCTTCGAATTCGAAGTGAACTGTAACTCATTATGCGCGCTCGAAGTGAACTAGAACTCAATTTGATTGCTCGAAGCCTTAAGGAATGATAAGTTTCGAATTCGAAGCCTTAATGAATTGTAAGGACTTCCTTTTCGAAGACTTAATGAGTGACAGGTTTCGAAGCCTTAGTGAACGGAAGGACTTCGTTTTCGAAAAGTTCATGAGTATAAACTTTTCGAATTCAAAGTCAAGTAACTTGTGAATTGTTTTTTCATTTTCATTTTCTAAAAAAATAACAAAACACAAATGAAAATATTTTTAGATTTTCATGTTTTCTAATTTTCACAACAATTTCGAATATGAAGTCAAGTGACTTGAAAATTTTTATTAACACAACACAAATGAAAATATTTTTGCACTTTCATGTTTTCTAATTTTCACAACAAAAAACAAACTCCCCCTCAAATTTTGTATTTAGCACACATTTTGAGTGAGCGAGGTTCTAAAAAAAATTTGTGAAATTTTCTTTTACAGTCTATTTCTCACCCTACAACTTCTATTATCTGCACAATGAACATACAAAGTATAATACCCATTCAAATTTGAAATTGTAAAGACAATAAGTAAAAATTGATGGACAAGATGTCATATTTTAAAGTTCAACATTCCCAACTTAGAAACTAACACATTAAAACGAGTATCGTCTAACGGTTTTTGGTGAATATGTCAGCCAGTTGATTTTCAGTCTAAACATACTGTAATTCAATTAATCCTTTTTCAGCAATGTCTTTTATGAAATGAAATCTAATATCAATATCTTTTGTTTTAGAGTGGTATACTGGATTGCATGTGATGGCTGTGGCAGACTGAGAATCACACAGCTATTGTATTTTGTCATATTGTAGGCTAAATTCAGCTAACTGTGTACGAATCTACAAACTTTGAGAGCATCACATTGCAGCAGCAACATATTCCGCCTTAGCAGTTGAAGTGGACACACAATTTTGCTTTTTTGAGGCTCAGCACACTAACCTGTCACCTAAGAAGTGTACACTGCCTGATGTTTTTTTTCTATCCAGCATGCATCCAGCATAATCTGCATCAGAATAAGCAAAAAGTTGTAAACTAGAATCTCTAGGATACCAAAGACCTAAATCTGGAGTACCCTTAAGATATCTAAAAATCTGTTTAACAGCGAGCAAATGTGATTCCTTGGGATTAGCCTGGAATCTTGTACAGAGGCAGTAGAGAACATAATATCCGGTCTACTGGCGGTCAAATACAGTAATGATCCAATCATACCCCGATATGTTTTTAAATCAACCGCTTTCCCATCAAGGTCAGCAAATAATTTCGTTTTTGAAGCCACAGGGGTAGATATTGAAGAACAACTAAGCATGTCATATTTTTTCAACAAGTCTCTAATATACTTAGATTGATTTATAAAAATGCCATGACTTAGTTGTTTGACTTGTAATCCGAGAAGGAAGTTCATCTCTCCCATCATACTCATCTGAAAATGATTTTGCATAGTGTTTGCAAACTCATCACTGTACATCGGGTTTGTAGAACCAAAGATTATATCATCCACATAAATCTGGACAAGAACATAATCCTTTCTTTGGCTTTCTTGAACAAAGTGGTACCAGTTTTTCCTTTTACATATCCCTTACTGAGTAGATATTCTGACAATACATCATACCAAGCTCTCAAGGCTTGTTTCAGACCATACAATGCTTTGTCAAGAATATATACCTAATGTGGTAATTTGGGATCTACAAAACCTTGTGGTTGTGACACATAGACTTCTTCATTTAATATCCCATTAGGAAAAGCAATCTTGACGTCCATTTGAAAAACCTTAAATCTTTTGTAGGCAGCATAGGCCAAGAACAGTCTAATAGCCTCAATTCTAGCTACAGGAGCAAATGCCTCATCATAGTCAATGCCCTCCTGTTGGTTGTATCCTTTAGCAACTAGCCTAGCTTTATTTCTAACCACTATCCTGTCACAATCTCGTTTGTTCTTAAAAATCCACTTTGTACCCACAATTGATTTACCTTCTGATAATGGTACAAGTCTCCAAACTTTTCACCTTTCGAACTGATTAAGCTCTTCTTCCATTGCTATTACCCAATCAGGATCTTTCAGAGCATCAGAGACCTTAGTGGGTTCAATCATACTTACGAAACTAGAGTAAAGACACTTATTAGCCGTTGCAGAACGAGTCCTAACTCCAGTATTTAAGCTTCCTATAATGTGTGTCTTAGGGTGGAATCTAGTCCATTTAGCTTCAGGGGGATTGTTAATCGGAGAAAAGAATCCAGTTAAATTCCTAGCTAGTTCTGAATCTTCCTGACTAACATTGGATCTGAATCAAAGACTGGAGTACTCTCATATTCAGTTTCATGTGGTACATTTACTCGACTGACAGTCGAAGTAGACAGAGAACTTTCAACCCTAACAGTATCCAGATTAGGATAAGTAGCAGAGTTATCCGTCTCAGTAGCAGTAGTTGGAGAAGTTACATTTACACTCCCATGAGCAACTGCATCAGTCCTATCAGTAGTATTAGAAACATTAGATTCAGACATTAAGAAATCAAATAAGAAATCTAAATCATATTCATTTTTGCTGGATTCTGTGTTTGTTTCTTTACATTTCGGAACTGGTCCTGAACTGACATGTCTAGAAGCAAAAACATGTGACTTTGATTTAAAAGATGGAACATATAACAAATCGTCAAATGGCACATTTATGCTTTCCACTATGCAATTCGTTCTTTTATTTAAAACTCTAAAAGTTTGTGATTCTTGTGAATAACCAAGAAAAATTGCTTCATCAGCCTTAGCCTCGAATTTTCCAAGATTATCTTTTTTATTTAGCACAAAACACCTATTACCAAATTTGTGAAAGTATTTGATATTAGGTACTATACCATTTGCCAACTCATAAGGAGTTTTATTGAAACGCTTATGTATAAAAGAACGATTTTGTGTGTAACACGCCGTGCTGACAACTTCAGCCCAATAGGAAGGCGGGAGACAAGAGTATGACAACATAGTACGAGCAGCCTCAACCAGAGTTCGGTTGCGTCGTTCTACCACACCATTCTATTGAGGTGTGTATGCCGCAGAAAATTGATGTGTTATTCCCATTAGGTCAAGATACGCAGCAAGAGTCTTGTTTTTAAATTCAGTACCATTTTCTGTTCTAATGGCACCGACATTCGGCTCATGTTTGTTTTGCTGTTGTTTGATAAACAAAATAATCATCGGAGTAGCTTCATCCTTTGATCATAGAAACTTGACCCAAGTATATCTAAAATAATCATCGACGATTACCAAGATATACTTCATCCCATTGCGCGTTTGTACGCTCATCGGACCACATAGATCTATGTGCAACAGTTCCATTGGTTTCTTCGTGCTAGAAATTGACCAATGCCGAATAAATTATGGCCCAGTCCTTCCACATACGAAACTTTCTTGATTTTAATATTCATCTTCTCTATATCTCCGTACCCCAGAATTGGCGCAACGTTGTCATTTCCAAACGAACATTCCGAAAGTATTTTGGAACGAAGTTCTGGAGCAGACTTTTGTCGCCTGTCATATGCTTGGTACAGCCTAAGTCTAGGTACCAAAGATTAGGTTCCTGCACATAGAGAATAAAGAAGTTTTAGGTCCCCAATTTGCAATGGGTCCTTGCATGTTAGCACAACCCAAATCGGTAACTTGTTTTTCTTTATTTTTGCTATTTTGAATGAGTGAACATTGTTTAGATTGTTCTTCAGATTTGAATTTTGAAGTTTTAATCCAATATGTGTCGGGAACAATATGTCTCACTATCGTAAGAGGAATTTTAATTATTTTCCTAGCTGAAGGTTGAGTCTTCGGTTTGGGTTTCCATATTTGAAATGAATTTGCGTGGTTTGATTTGATTTGGTTTGGGTTTGGGTTTGGTTTGGTTTGGGTTTGGTTTGGGTTTGGGAACTGAATTATGTTGCTTTGTATTGAAGCCAGATGATTGCATTCTCGATTTTCGTGAAGGATAAGAATCTCCATTGGAAAAACAAGCATTGAGAAATTATTTGTGACCACAGCGTTTGTATGCTTCAAGTTCTCGTATCGTCTTGTGTGAGTCCAACGATTCATCAAGTACCACGCGTGATTTGTAACCCACTGATGAAGAATTACTCCCTTTGAAGTAATGAACGGAACATAACATTGATTTGTGTATGGATTTGTCCACGTCTCACATGTTTTTATTCCAAAAGATTTTTGAAGTTGATTGTAATAACAATCATATTCACAATGACCATGCAGACAACCATCACCCAAACAAAAATTCATGTCTGCGAGTTTTTCAGATTCATTTTGAAAATTACAAACATTTGCGAATGCAATTATTTGATG
Source organism: Drosophyllum lusitanicum (assembly GCA_032274825.1). Taxonomy (NCBI): domain Eukaryota; kingdom Viridiplantae; phylum Streptophyta; class Magnoliopsida; order Caryophyllales; family Drosophyllaceae; genus Drosophyllum; species Drosophyllum lusitanicum. The sequence goes on along the minus strand of JAUEJL010124429.1, from coordinate 6,974 downwards.
ACATTTATGCTCAAACTTTGTACATAGCCTATCAGATCTAGGTTGTACTCTCCTCTATATTTCTTTGATTTTACCCTCTTTCACACGCATTTCGTCAGTCTTGACATCTGTACCATGAGAAAACTTATTAGTAATACACTTGGTGACGATGTTTAGCAACAGAAGAAGACTCAGGTTTACCATAACCGAAAGTCTGTTTGAAAATTGGAATTTGTTGCGTGTGGGAAGGAAAAACATAGGTTTTCTTGAAAAACTGTTTTTGTTTATCTTTTTGCACATTTGGTTTAGTAACAGTTTTGGTATGCTTTGATATGTGGACTGTTTGAATGATTAGAGACGGCTGTGCTGAGGAACATCTTCCACCTTCTTTTCTTGTTTCACCAGAGTGGACGAGGTTTCAGGCAATGATGTAATCGAAGGTGATAAGTCAGAAACGGTTGTTAAGGTTTGTGAAGAAGTTTCCATTTAACATTGAGAATGAGAACATTTTTCAGGTTTTAAAAACAAATTGTTTAAATGACTCATTACTGTTGTTTCAAAACAATATGTCTCAATTGTTTCAAAACGTTTTTTTGCAATTCCATAAGTGGAATATACAATCACGTAATGTTAACAACTTTAGGCGTATATAATTCCTCTTTGGAATAAGCAGAAGAAGAATTCTCTGATCCACTAGGTTTTTGAGACCCAGTAGGATAAGAATCATTCAATTTGTGGTAATCAAATGGAATTTCATTTTTAAGTTTTGAATTTCTTTTTATATCCTCTTCAACCATCTCTTCTTCTTGACCAACAAATACCATTCTTTTGGTGATGCCTTCATTCATTAACTCCAAGTTATAGAGTTGTTTTGCAATCACTTTCTCGCTTATCTGTATTCTCAAATCCAAGACCCTCATATGTCCATTTCGTGAATTTTCTTTCCTTTGATTTGTTTAGAAAGATGGTTTGTTCACTTTGTCCCCTTTTAATTAACATGTCTTCAAGTTCTTTGATCTTTGAAGAGTTCACATCTCTCCTTTTTCAGATACCCAGTATCATTCTTAGCACTGACTTTTTTTGCTTTTAAATCATGAATTGTGTTGCCCATTTTAGCAGTTAAGTCAAGTATTTCACTTTTCTTTTCAGACATTTTGATTTTTAAGTCAGATAATTCTTGTTCTGTTTGTTCAATGAGTTAGTGAGTTTCCATTTCCTGCCTTCTAATTATTTCTTTCATTATTTGTTTCTTAGTGTTAAACTTTTGAAATTTGCGTTCCAGTTTTTTCATGCGTGAAATAATTATTTGAACATGTTCCATGCTCAAACCTCCACCAGAAATAGAGTTAGATTGTACTTGTTCTTCTTCCTCCTCGCCAAGCTCATCATCAGAATTATCAAACTTAGGTTCTGCCTCTACATAACCTTTCTAAATCTTGATCTTCGACCGTCATACAAAATTGAGCTTGAGTATCAGCATCCTAGTCGCTATCAACACTGTCGGACAGAAAATGATCTTCCTCCACCATCATAGCTTTTCCGGAACTTTTCTTCTTGAATAACCGAAACTTTTGTTTATAATACTCAGCATCCTTTACCTTTCTCTGAGTACAATCTTCGATATAATGACCAGTACAGTTGTAGCACTTTCTTTCATCCTTCTTCTCTTCCTTTGCAAACTTAGGCTTATCCAATACCTTAAATGAATCTGGTCTACGAGACCCAGACGTGAAATGCTGTCGATTATTTGTCTTCGAATACCTATTTTTAAAAGCCTTTGTGATGAAAGACATTGCTTTAATCACTTGTTCTATTTCAGTTTCATAAGACTCATCAAAATCTGAGTCAGAGATAACAATCTGTTTGTATTTTGGAGCCCTAGACTGCTCCATGGAACTATGCTTTGTAGAAACAAGCGCAAGTGGATATGCAAATGTTTTTAGAAGAGACTTAGACACTTTATCCTGGTATTGCTATAAGTCTTCAAAAATATTGTGATATGTCACAATAGTCAGATTGCGATTGATGTGCTTATACAGCTTCACATGATCCTTCCATTCCGGTCCAAGAGCACGTAGGAAAACACAGTTGACATCCAAATCAGTACGTTTAACTTTGTTTGTTCTTATCTCGTTTTGCAGTTTGCAATAACGGCTGTAAGTGTCAATCAGTAACTCATTTTCTTTAGCTAAGAACTCATGGAAGGTGTTAACTAACTGAGTACGTTTGATGTGTGCACCCTGTTCAGTACCCTGAAGTTGTCTTTTTATCTCATCCCATATCTCTCTTGTTGTGGCCAAATTGTCTACCTTCATACACATTTCCGAAGAAAGACCTTGTTTGAGATACTATTTGGCCAATCTATCTGCTTTCTTGCATTGTTTCTCAGTTGCAAGTCTGGCGTTTTTTCTTTAGAGACACCAGGAATTGGGGGATTGTTATCTGGCTGAGCATTGATGACTTTCAAGAACTTTTTATCACCATTTAAAATACAGTCAAACATCATTTTCCCATAATTTTCATTATGCTCCAAAAAATCCATGAAACCTACCCTTCCAGACTAGGTAGTCATTGCGGAAAAGGACGGGTGGTTTGGAATCAATTCCTATTACGAGCATTTCATTAGAATTTGACATCTTTTTCACTTGATTTATTTCAGAATCGTTTTCTTGTAAAGTTAGATTGTGATTGTGAAAAGCTACTTTCACTCGGTTCGAGGTCACTTGGTTCGAAGTGATCTTGTTCGAACCGGTCTCGTTTCCAACTTGTTCGAAGTGGTGAGTTACTATTCTGATTTCGAAGTCTTAATGAATTCTTTGTTTCGAATTCAAAGTCTAAATATCTTTCAAATTTGAACTTAAAGTCTTCAAACTTGAAATCTTCGAAGTCTCAACTTGAAGTGGTTTCTTTCGAATTTGACTACTTTCGAGTTCGAAGTCTCAACTTGTTGAAATTTGAGCAGAGTAACCTTTAGTATTCAAAACAATTAGTAACCAAGATAGTTTTCGAACTACCAAGTATCAGTCACTAGGTTTTCGAAGCCATCTATTTCGAATTGATGTACTATTTCGAATTCGGAGTCTCAAACACAAGCTTGAAGTCCAAAGGAGTTAACAACCTTCCTTTTCTAATGTAGCAAACACGCTCGAAGTCCAAATGAATGAACTGATTGCGTTTTGGAAGTGATTAACCCTCCAACTAACACCCTCGAAGTGAACTGACAAACAACTTTTTCTTTGAATTTGTCAAAGTATCAGATCAAACTCCTTGATTTTAACTGTTCTTCATCATCTTCAAGTGTTCTTGATTGAATTTTTCAGAATTTATCAGAATCAATCAAAACTTGAACAATAGCCTCGAACGATATCCTCAAAAAGTAATGTTGATTAGTAAACAGTAAACATCACCTTCGATCCCGCAAATAGTAGCTTTGAAATCAGAATTGAGATGAAACAGTAGTTTAGTTCGTTGAACAGTAGTATGAACAGTAATTTCAATCAATAGTGCAAAAGGTTGATTCACGAACAATAGTATCGATCAATCTGTAACTCTTCGAATTTAGAACAGTAATCAATCAGCCATTTCGAATTTTGAACAGTAACTCTTTGAATTTTGAACGGCAGCAATCAAACAGCAGCGATTCTTGACAATTACGAGCCTATTTTTGCAAGTTAGGCTCTGATACCAATTGATAACACGATATCAAGTGAAGTGTTGAAGACTAATCTAGTTTGTGATTAGAAGTAGAGAGAAAACACACACAAACACCATAAGCTCTATGTAAATTGTGACTAGTCAAGTCGTAATTACATAGGTCATATCCCTTATATAGTCAACGGGATTGAAATTAATCTACTTTCACTATTTTAATATCAAACACTAAGCAAAACATTATCATCATTTTAATACAATCTTACTTTTCTTACTAAGCAAAAATAACACGTTTATGTTACTGTTTTGTTGCCAATTGCTCCGGTATCCCAAAATTCAATAGAAATGATTATTGATTTATAGATTCTTAGTTGCTGATGTCTGTGGAACTCTGTCTAAATTGTTTATGTTGCAATGATTATTGATTTATTTTGTTTAAGTTATATCGTCACTAATAAATTTTCGATTAATAGATAATTACACTAAAATGTTTGTAACAGAAGATAAGTATGGACGCAATTAGGATTTAATTTTAATGATTCAAATCTTTTACATTAGACAAGTGTCATGGAGTGATAGTTGTATCCGTATTTTTTGTATTGTTCTATATCACTCTCATACATATGTATTTGCATATGTATACTCTATACACTTCTAAATCATAATGGTTTATAATGAGTTAAGGAGTACAAGTGCTTATGATTTGATTCGATAATCAATGGACATTAGCAAAAATTGCAAAACAAACCATAACTTCTTCTTATGTGATCAGTAATGAGCCACATATGTGTGTATCATGCTACCTTATTTATTGTTGTGCTTGCAATAGCGGTTGTAGCCATGGCTGGTGCATATGGAATTCAAGTCTGACATTCTTTCAAGACAAAACCCCCGAGGTCCATATCACGCAGATCCTATGAAAAAGGCTTCCAATAAACAATGATAAGACGAAAAGTGACTAATTATTGGTGGTAGGTAACCTAACTTTTCCTTGATAAAAGCCACATAAAACACAAATTAAATTACACTTAGAAATTTCTCTATATCAAAGCTTTTATATAATCTTGTAAGATGTTGATATCTATGATAAGTTGATCTAGGAAAGTAATAATCGCGTACACTATGTAGATTTTTTTTATAATATTATTACTTAAGAGAGAATTTTAGACTCTTTTCCCTTGAAAATATCATCTATGAAGAATGTGTATACTCTTAAAATAATGTGAAAGCCTTTGTATAATCTTGTAAGATCAAGATATGAATGGCTTGCACTGTTAAAGATGGAACAACATACACTTTGTTAGATTTGTTATATTTTGTTTTTGAAGAGGTATCTTAGATATTTTTCATATGGGCATAGAGAAGGTGCGACAGCAGACAAGGTGAGGGAAGCGCATAGAAGGGTGATGGTTGTAAATCATATTACTTAGCTTTAATGCTTAATTCTTTAATGATGTATTATTGATTTTATGTTACTTTGATTGTCTAAAGGTGGTCATGGTAATGGTGTTACAACAAAGCTTGGGAAATGAAGACAAAGGTAAGGTTTGTTCTCAATTTTGATTTGTTACACAACTACCACTAGATAATCTTAAATGTCATGTTAGCTTGATAATCAATTACACGTGTCACAATCAAATTAATTAGACTTTTGGGGATAATATTATTAGGAGTTATTAAATACTATATTGCTTTTGGGCTTGTACATGTTTATGACTTTAAATCTTCATGCTGCTACATATGCTTATCTAAAAACTATAACAATATCCACTTAGTGGACTTTTCTATTCGTGGCTGCTTAATTACCCTAGTGGTTATGGTAGATGGTATTAGACCTAAAGAACGGCAATCTATAAGTCGTACTTTTCTGAAAAATAAAAGTTGTAGAATCTACAAAATAGAGTAACAATTTGAACAATTTAACTTCTTTATTAAGTTACTAAGCAAAACATTATCATCATTTTAATACAATTTTACTTTTCTTACTAAATGACTTTTAATACAGACTACAGACATCAAGAAATAGTCACTTCGTAAACCCCTATCTTTATACAAAAAATGTTAAGCTTGTAAACCTGAAATTTATTTTAAACCCCTTTACTAATTATTCTTATACATAACAACAATGTGGAAGACAAATTTACCATATACATTAACAATGGTTCACAAAATATAAGAAATGTTCTCAACAACTCGTTTTTTCATATGATGCAAAACAAAGTATAAAGTAAAAATATAAAGAACATGATGTATAACACATGTTAAACATATTATAAATGTCACCTTCTTGCTATGCACTTTTTACACAAACAAATATTATCCTACTCAAAATGTAGAAATATAAGAACATATATGTCGATGATCTTACATGTTAGTCCGTGTTTACACGATCTTGAAACCTACTGTGTGTATATATATATAGATATATATATATATATATATATATATAATAGATTTTTATATCTGCTTTTCTGGGAAATGGTAGCTTAAACTTAATTTCAAGGTTTACAGAGAAAGGAAGCCAAGTATCATAAGTATTCTCTCATTTCTTACATAAGAACTGTTGTTTCTTTTAAAACTTAGAAGCAAAAGTAATCTGGCTTCGTCAGTACCGCTCAAAGGCAGGAGGCCTATATAGGGAACAACGCCCAGATTTGAGCTTCTAGTTTTGTAAAAGTTAAGCTATCTTATGTCAGAAAGATTTGAAAGAGAGATACAAGAATGGTATGCTTCTAGATCTGTAAATCTTGAATATCTTGATCTTGCAGAAAAACCCACAGTTTCTATCAAAGAAGTCGAAAACAATATAAATTATACCTATAATCGTCTTTCGCTATTTGCAACTGTATCGTTCAAAAATTTTCACAAAATCTTAGAAAAACAAGAACGTTTAGAGGATCTCTTTAAAATCTGTGAAAACAAGATTAAGCACCTTGAAGGGTTAACAAAAAGAGGATTTAACAGCCTCACCTCAGATATTCAAAGCCAAAAACCCCTCACTAAACAACAAGTTCTGGATCTTGTTCTTGAGATCGCAGAACAACCAAAGATCGTTGAAAAGGAAGCTCTAAAACTCACAGAAGACCTCAATCAGAAGGTTCAGAGGGTTGAACACCTTCTACACGAAGTCAAAAGGCTTATCACCGGATGAGCCTTGCCAATTCCAAAGCCAGTACAGAATATCAAGAAGCTGTACAAGCAACTGAAGAGGTAGAACCACCAGCAGCTGGTTACGTTAAACCAGCCGATCAGAAGGGGGCCTTAGCCCTTTCAGTCGCAACCATAAAACAAAATAATACCATTCTCTACTTACTAACTCGACAAGCACAGAGAATAACATCTCT
>JAUEJL010124418.1:0-11653 GCA_032274825.1 Drosophyllum lusitanicum | reverse complement strand
ATGTAGTTGGGCTATAATATTATTGATGCCCCTTAATTTTTGCTGCCCTGGGCCCAAGCCCAGCCTGCACATGGCTTAGGCCGGCCCTGCATATTGTAAACATAGAACCAATCTATACATAACAAAACCTTATCTAGTTTTGGTTTAATTAGTACTTCGTTACGGATTAGGGGTGGTGGTACTCCACCACATGTGTGTTACGTTAGTTTTTTTATTAATCACAATAAGAATCACTATTCTTGTACTCAATCACACCATCACACTTACTTAAGGACTCATTTATTTAAAAGCACCTTCAAACTTTTTTAATACACACAAAATAAAGAATAATTGCCTTTACTAGTAAAGGGCCCACACCAAAACACGCTAGCTATCACGTTGGAGGTGGTCTAGTGTCATAAGTGGAGACAACCCACCACTTCTACTACATCGTCACGTCAGCTTTTCTCCCACCACTCAACTTATCACTCAAGCCACATAGTGGTCATTCCCTACCACACCAAATATTAGGATCCACCTAATATTTACTAACTAATGACTAATTAAAAAAGAAAGTTACAGACACCGCTGTCCCCACCCATCAACACATGCAACCCCTTGTCGGTGTGAAGATCTCCATGGTTAGCCACCTACTACTTCATGACGGTGTCGCACCAGCCCCCATATCGGCATGAAGGATCACAACCCACTCCGACTACTCCAAGAGTGCACGGTATTGTTTAATTTTTGGAGTGGTAGTTGACATGGTCAAGGTGTTTTACCACTCCACAATTGTGTGGTCAGCAAGTGTGTATGGTAAATACCACATTTCCAAATTGATGTGTGGTGGTAATAAGTAGGGATGGAAAAAAAATACCAGATCCAGACGGGAATACTTGAACAAAAAACTTTTAGGATGGGTAAATGGTTATGTGATCGGGTATGGGATTTCTTCCAAAATATTTCACGGGTTTGAGACGGTTATGTTTTTATTCAATACCCACCCAATTACCGATCCCGAATATTTATATTTTTATAATTTTATTATTAATATAATATATATTACAATTTTATTAATGCATAAAATAATAGAAAGTAGAAGTTCTCTTTGACACTTCGATGAAGAACGTCGTTTTATTTCATTGTAACGATTTAAATTAAATTATTATGAAATTCATTAAATTTAAACTTTATATAGTGATTGTATTACATTTATTAAACGTCGAACTTGTTGAGTGATGATGTTGTTAGAAAATAAAAGTTAAAAAAAATCCAACTCATTGCTTGACATGATTCACATGAAGTTCTAGGAATTTATTTAGAAAATTTTAGTTAACTAAGAATGTAAATGAGATACTCGATACCCGCAACCCCGATGATTATTTTGTAATAGGATACCCAACGAGACGAGACTGTGTATGAGACATGAATTTATAATAGGGCATGAGACTGTAAAAATCAATACATGTCCCATTGCCATCTCTAGTAATAAGTGGGGCCACACACACTCTTTTTTTTCTTTATTTTATAATTGGTTAGTTGGGGTATTACACTATTACTTGAGTCCCATAATATGATATGGTGGAGAGTAATCATTATGGGGTTAAGTGGTTATTAAGTGATGAGGGGAAAAAATTAACGTGACAATGTGGTGTGTGTGAGACTCTAAAGCCACCCGTATGGCCTGTCTTTTTCTCTTTCAGTCTTTTTTACTCAAATGCCACATTACTTTTTCCTCTCATTTCTTATTTTTACCAAAATACTTAGTATAGCCTATTCAAATTAACCCAATTTTTTCTCACTTTTTTATTTTATGTATATAATATATGTAGGAGAGAAGATGAAATAGAGAGAAGAGAGAAGAGAGAGAGAGGAAAGGTACGATCGGATGTAAAGAACTGATTACCAAGCCGTGAAACCGATGGGTCCAATGTAGGAATGACAACGGGGCGGGTTTTGGTCGTCCCGTCCCCGAACCAGAAAGTCCCCGTCCTGTTCCCCGTCGGGGCGTCTGTCAAACCCGACCCCGATCCCCGGTGATAAAACCCGACCCGACTAAAAATATGTTAGTGAAGTAAGAAACTATACAAAAAACTTGATAAGAACCTGAGATGATCATTTTATAAATAAGAACGTAAGTATCAACATTAACTTGAATAAAAAACTTAACTAAAGTAGAACTTAAAAGAAGTTAAGGGATCAAAATTCAAAATTTAACAAAAAACTTTATCACTTTAGAAACTTCTCCATTAATAGATATACAATCTTTCTCTTTGTATATTCATACACATTATTATATACATAAATATATAAAACATATATATATATATAAATATATAAAATATATATATAAACATATATCGGGGCGGTGCGGGGATAGTGTGCCTTGGCCCCGAACCCAAAAAATCCCCGAATCCGAAAATATAATCCCCGACCCGACCCCGAAATTAGTCGGGTTGGGTTGTTTTGCCATCCCTAGACCATATGCCCCATACCAAATTACCAACTACTCTAATTTATATGTCGCAACATTTCCAAATTATTTCTTTAAAGATAATTAAAAATTATTTCATATAAAAATCTGATCTTAGCTGGGCATTTGTAATTCAAATCCGATTTCTTTTACATAACCAGAAAACGAAAAAAATAATATCCGAAGCATTTGAACTTTAGTTTTTTTAAACATAAGGTTAATAAAAAACAAAAGTTACAACTACTAATATCCTCCACAAAACACACTCATATTTCAACCACTACGGATATTACAAAAACAGTAAATTGTACGAAAATACAATAAATTTTGTCTTATTTATTATTATTTATAATAAATTTTTTATTTTAAAAACAATATAAACAACTTTCATAATTCTTCTATTATATGCAACTTGTTGTATACAATGAAAATTATGACAAAGTTCATTTTATACAATGGTAACTAAAACCGACATATAGAAAAAAGTTGTTTCAATACAATAAAAAATTAATGAAAGTTGATTATATTGTTTTTAAAAGCAAAAAGTCGGTTGTATACAATTATAACTAAGACAAAATTTATTGTATTTTCATGCAATTTGCCCTTATCAAAATAACAAAATATATTAATATACTTTTCTAATAATAATGATAATAATAATAATATCGTTGAATTAAATCCGACATGTGTTATTAAAAGCGTTCGAGTAACCAACATTACTATCCTTTACTAATTTTATAAATTGTTAACATTTTGTGTATGTTTCTCAAAATATAAGTACATCTTATTAAAAGACATTATACATATAGCCGAGCAACGCACAAGTATTATATTAGTTTAAGGAGGTGAAGGAAGGGATGGCAAGGGGAGGAAAAGAAAGGGAAGGATATATAAATTTCCCCTACCAATCATTCCAAAAGTGGGAGAAAAGTTTTATAACATAAAAATGGTAAAATATCTACTCCCAATCCCTCCTAACCTTTCCCTAACCTTCTTAAAAAAAAAAAACTCAAGAACACAATTTCCTCTTTTGCTCCTTAGCAATCCTTTCCTTCACCTCCTTAAATTAACTCGAGAACAGACCGTAACGCTGTATTCCCGAGATATAGTAAGAAAAGAAAAGAAAGGAAAAGAGAATTAACGGGAAAAAAGAAAAGAAAAGAAAGTATAATGATTTTGATTTTTCATGTTCTCGAGTTGGAAAGAAAAGAAATGAAATTGGAGAGAAAAAACATAAATTTGTGTTCCCGAATTGAAGAGGAAGGAAAGAAAATGGGTCATTTTACAGTAATACCCTTACTTTTTAAAATTATTTATTGTGATTAAGGGTAATTTAGTCACTTACGAAAAATCACAAAGATTTTCCTTTCCCTTCCTTCCAAATCATCCCACTTTTGGGAGGAAAGTTTAGGACGGAAAGTTAACCAAACTTTCCTACCAAATCCTTTCTCTTCTTTTCTTAAAATATTTCTGGAACACAAATTTTTTTTTATTTCCTTTCAAATCTCTTCTTTTATCTCCGGATTAAAATTCGGGAACACAGTGTAAAAGTAGCTTATCTTTGAAGAATTCATATTCATATCTTATTATAAAGAACTTTTTTTTTTTACATTTATACATACTGTCTTTAACCTTCATTTTAAATCATCATCATTTCCTACCTATAATCTTACTTTACTTTGTGTGATATACAAGTTTGTTAAATAACTGATAAATATTAAACATTAATATAAAGGTATTAAATAATTAAAAAATGCAAACGAAATGATTATAAAAAGATTGACGACAGAAGTGACAGCGGAAACATGGTCACATAACACGAATAGATATGATTGTATTATTTGTCTACAAACCATCAAATATTACAGGTTATAATTAAAAGAATAAGAAGTGACTATAAAATATTTTAAAATGATAAACCTAAGATTTTGGATAAATATGATATTTGTAAATTAGGCTGGACAGATACGATATTTTAATGTTTAAGAATGAATATATATGATAGTTTTAATTAGAATTAAAGGTAAAAATGGATTTTAATTCTTACAAAAATGAGTTATTTAGATTTTTTTTCTATCAAAATCGCTATGATTGTTTAATAAATTTTATTTATGTTATTCTTTTATTAACATTAGAAGATTAAACACAATATCTATTTAATGTTTTTAAAATGAGCTCTATATCAGAATGTTACATCATTTCTATTTCCTCACAAAATAAAGTAAATATTTTACAAAATATAGCTTCAACAATTACCTTTCTAATTTGAAAAAGAATAAAAGATAAATAAACTAGTAATTAAAAATTACTAATGGGCTTCATGGGTTGGATATTGTAAAACATTATTCATATTGGTCCAAAAGAAGGTCCAAATTTTCAGCAACGACTCCCCAAAATTATTTTCTTGATAATACTTATAATTATACCTTCGCTCACGTGCATTTATATAAGTATAATTGTATAAATAATTTATGTCGCAACATTTCCAAATTATTCTCGCGTTACGTGAAGCCATTGATACTTGTTATATCAATAACTAAAAACAAAAAAAATTATAGTATAAATGGTTTATCTTATATAGTTACATAAATCATAAAGTTTTATTATTATTAGAAACAAAGTTATGAATCAATTTTTCGTTGGATATGATTCCTAATAGCTATTATTATCAATCCATTAGGTTTTTCTTGTGATATTTTGGACTGTAAGTAAGACTTCAACATTATTGTAATAGTCAATAAGACTCTATATGTAATAGTTGCAGTAGGAAAACAATCGCTTGTTTCAGATATTTTACAGCAAAGTTAAGTTTTATAGTTTCACCGGATAAAAATGTGTCAAACAACTTTAACTCTATATAAAGTTCATTTTCATCAAGATCATTATACTTAAGTGCGACTTTAACATGACTACAATTATGACTTAAAAAATCTTTGTTATCAAACCCCTAATATCTTTTTTTGGGCTTATATAATAATTATTTTAAATATGAGCTTCCTACCATTTATATTTTATTAAGTGGGTTTTGAAAAATTATAACATTATATCTAGCATGGTACCAGTGCAATGTGACGACAAACAAATATTTCTTACTCGATAACATATAAGTATGGTATTCACAAACTATGTTGACATCAATAATTTTCATTCTCAACATATGCATTGTTGGGGAGATAATCATTTCAGCCCATAATCAAACTTGTTTACTGAATATGTAGGATTTGATGTTAACAAAACTTACTTTCAGAAAGACTGAAATTAAATATGTGTTGTTTAATTTCTGACACAAAAGTTAGAAGCAGCAGAGTAACAACAAGGACTCGTCCATGTACTGAGTTTCAGTGGAAGACAACGACAAAAGACTTTGATACATTTCAGATGCGTAAAAGGCTTTGAAGTATTTTAGATGGATAAATATCAAAGCATCAGCTGAATAGCTTTGGAATCAACTGAAGCATATGTCCATCACTGAACATCCCAAACGTCTCTCACTGAAGACAAACTTATTATGTTAGTTCAAGTACATTCTTTAGCGAAGTCATGAAATATATTTTACAAACTCTGCTCAAAAATGTAATTTTTAGTAAAAAGGCAGAACATGTGTTATTCTATTATGCCTTGGATCTTTCATATGTAAAAGTTTTCGCACTTCTTGTATCTTCTGAAGATACAAACAAAGATCAAGCTTTACCTCTGGACAAGGAAAAGGTTACCTTTGATGAAAAGATCTCAAAGATTTGTTAAAGTAATAAAGCATGACTGACAACTACATTTTTAGTAAAGTCAAATCAGAAGAAGCATAGCTGATGAAGAAGGTTCTAAAGTAAACAAGGAAAGTTAGAGTTTCAAGGTAACAAGATAAGAAAAATGATATTATTATATTGTCGATGGGAGGAATTTTTTCCGAAAAGGACAAATACTCTACTTATATTCAAGTAAAGTGATACTGCCACTTGCCCATTTGCGTTATAATAATATTTATGTTTTTTCAGTTACCACATCATTGCGTAAAGAATCTTCCAAATAATCGGCCAAGAACTTCTATAAATAGACATGCATTCACAGCATTCAAAAATATGAAGACTACACATATACACTTACTGAACATCTCTCTCGAGGAACTAAGCTTTTACCAAGACAAATTTTTAGAGGTTGTATAAGTGTAGAACAACTTGTCCATATGTTTGACCTTCTAAACATTAGTTGTTTAAAAGAAACTTGTCTATGTGTTAGACACACTAGCTGCCACCTTTTATTGTATTGGGAATTTCCTCTTCCTCATACATGTAATTCTTGATTAATAATCAATAATAATTATATTAAAAGTAAAAGTGTGTGCAATTAATTTAAAAATCTTAAGTTTGTAATTTCAACCCCCTTCTACAAACATTTGTTGTTGCGTACTTAATCTTGTATTTCCTTTTTCCTTTTTTCATTTCCTTTATTTCTCTTTTATCTATCAACTTTTTTATTAATTTTCAAAATCACTTTTGAAAAACAATAAAATAAGAAAAAACTCTCTACTTATAAATAAGAAGATAAAACAATATCATGACTTTAGGAATTGTGTTGATGTTGATGTGAAATTATGTAGGTATGAGAGACTATATTGTTGGTTTGTGTGTTTTAGAAAAATGTAACGTTATTTAAGAGTATAGTAGTCATTTCCCGTTAACTTAAATTTTAAGATGATGAAAAAACTCTATACTTATAAAATAAGATGATGAAACAATATCACGACTTTAGGAATTGCATTGATGTTGATGTGAAATTGTGTTGATGTGGGAGAGTGTATTATTGAGTCTGTGTTTTAGAAAAATATAACAATATTTAAGAGTATAGTAGTCATTTTCCATTACTTAAGTTTTAAGAGTTTATAAGTAAAGTAAAAAGATAATGTTAAATATATTATAAATTAGACTTTTTATTTTAATTATATGAGTCATTTATTGAAATCCAGAAATGTTTATAAATTCGGGTTACACCTTACCGGGTTTATGAGTTCTAATTATACGTCTTTTCTAATACTTAAACAAATATTTTTTATATGATAGAATATTTAAATTATTATTATTATGAAGATTTTTTTATTTACTTTTAAACTTGTATTTAATATTTTATAGGTTAAACTTTAATTTGAATTGACTTGACATTTTTAAACATTATTTATCATGGAAGGTTTGGATATTAAAATAATATTTAGGAATCTAATTATATAACTTTATTTAACGGTTTCATTTTAGGTTTAAATGAAAGATAAATTAGTAACTTTAAATTAATTAAAATTAAGAGATTACTTTTGGGGGGGGGGAGAGCTAAATACTTTATATATTAGTATAGATATAAAAATTTGGGCCCTCTCTGAAATGTGGACCATGTGCGATCACACCTTCTGCACTCCCTCAAAGACACCCCTAATTCTCCAAAGATAATGAAAAATTAAAAAGTGTGTCATAAAAAAAATTGATTTGGGCATTTGGAATTTGGAATTCCAATTTTCATACATAACTAAGAAGTAAAATTATCTAGCCACATGGTTTTTATAGAAATTATATGAATCAGTTTTGACAAAGAATGTGATTTGTATTCAATATAAATTTATCATATATGTGATATATGACTTTTATATTTCTATAATCACAATATTTGTTATTCTCATACACGTATTCATGATTATAATAGTTTAAAAAACTATTTTTTGTATACAAATAATATCTTTTTAAGAAACCTTGGGAATAGAAACATCAAGAGGACATTAATAGCTTCCATTCCCATACAATAACTTGAAGGTTTGATTTAAAGGACCACAGCAACCTCCATTCCAGAGGACCAAAAAATAAGTTATAAATTTATAACACCATTTGTCACTGCATTATTCAATAGCAACTTAATAATATAGATTCAACATGAAATACCATAGTGCTACCTAGAAAGTCATCATGATTTTAATATCTGGAACACACATGTCCAAAACTCACCAAAGATAGATTATATGCACACTCATGCCTTGCAACAAATAGAAGTTACATGTACCTTTGTAAATGCATTTGTATGTATAAAGTAGAAGTAAAAGGTGATCATTTTGTAAAATTGTATGAATTACATCTCCTCATGTATATATATAGCCTTGTTTAGTGTATTAGGAAAAGAGTCTTATCTACTTTTAGGTTAAATACTCTGTTTATACATGATTAACTAGGATGGTGGATGCATATCCTTGTTTGACACATGGTCCATTAAAGTTTGAAATCAACAATCATTGGAAATATCTTTCTTCACTGCAAGATAAAGCAAGTCCTCCTTTCCTTTCTCAATTCCCATACCACCTGTTGATGTGTGGCCTTATTGATGTAATTTATTGGAACCCAACTCCCCTAAAAAGTGCAAAAAGATACAACTACTGCTTCCAAATATGGGAAAAAAGTGCAGTTATCATTCTTGTGTAAACTAATCCATAGCTGCCATATTTACACCCCACCACAGCTATCATTTGAGTGGATTAGTTACTTAACTTATTTTTAAATGTTTCCCTTTCATCCACTTCTTTTTGTTTCTGTCTATAATAGTCATTGAATAAAGAGATCCTTATCTCCGTATCCGATAACATTCCTAATGGGTATTGTTAAACTTACAAACACTTTAATGAAACGGGTCTTTTGATTATAGCAACACCTGTTATAAGTGTCGATAGCTATCCGAATCCTATTTCCTTGAATAAACACTACAAAAGCATGAAATAATGTGGAAAGATGTTAAAATGATACTTACTAGTACCATAGTGATCATTATTTGAAAAAGGAAATGTCACACAGAATAAAAATAGTAACAAAATACAAACTCTAGGTACAGAAAAGAATGAAGAAGGATGCCAGAACAAAAATCCAAAACTCACACTTGCACACACACACACAGAGTTTACACACAGTTCACACATTGAAACAGACATTTGAAACTACTTTAAGAGCAAATCCCAATTGAAGTCGTGTTGTATTGTTTTACTGGTGGTTGATGTTGATGTTGCTTGTGGGGTCTCAAAAATTGTCGGCAATGAATCAAAAGTTTCCCAATGTGTGGTTACCACAGATTGCCTTGAATTTTTCTTACTCGACGCCTCTTTCTGCTGTGTCGCCACCGCTATTGGTGGAAATTTCTGGTGAATTGCGGCGGTGTTGCCACGGTTGCGTTCTTGATTTGCCTGCGGTTGCGATGGTGAACCCCTTTTGCTGATTTCAACTGTTAAAAGATCGAGTTTTTCAACGTATTTCTGCACCCTTTCCACCTGCATTTTCTTCTTCTGATTTATATCTCCATCGATTTTAATTTCATCTAATTTTAGCAGTTGATTCATCAATAAATCGACCAGATTTGAAATCGTCTTCTCTGCTACTTTTCCTCTTTTCGAAATCACCGATTCAAGCGCTGAAACCTAACCAATAATCATTAAACCTTTTTTAAAGATTCAATTTTACAACAATTTCTTGTTAATATTTGCAAGAAAATTATACCTCCCCAGCAATCTTATCCACCTCGAGGCTAATTTCGGATATTGATTTTGCAGCTTTTTCTATTTTTGCATTCTTTCGAGCTTCGAGTAACCTCTTTTCACGGCTGATTAAATCTTCAATCAACACCATTTTTGATTTATCCTTCACACCCACATAATCAAGAAATGTTTTCGATGCTCGTTCTTTATCTTTGTAAATTAGCTTTTGATCTTCATGGTGTAATCCTGTAACCCCTGTTAGCATCTTCTTCAATTCCCCTGTTACAGAACACAATTTCAGTTCTTGATATTTCGATCAAGTTGCACAATTTCTGATTTGGGGTGTTAAGATTAACTTAATTACCAAATGTGGCGGTGGATTCGATGATGATTTCGTGGTAAATTGACCCGAATTTGACCCGAACTCTTATTTTTGGTGGAGGGATTCGGTTTATTGCTTCGTCTGGTTCTCGCTTCTGAACCAGCATTCCACCTGGCCGGACCTCCAATTCGTTTTCTCCGCCGTCGTTAGCGGCGGAGCTCGGTTTCATGGAAGTCAACTCCGTCGTCTTGGTCCTCATACGCATCATCTTGGATTTAATCGCTCAGATTCTCCTGGAAATCGGCGAGAGGTATCGAAGCTCAGATCAAAGCATTGACTTTGTAAAGATGACGTCATATGTAATAAAACCCATTCCCGAACGGAAAACACCCTCAACGTCGGCAGAACTGGAAAACGATTTGGAAACCAATGCCCAAGACTTCCGGCCTGAGTTGCCTCCGGCGAAATCAAGAAGAGAAACTGAGTTGAGAAGAAAGGAATTAAACGATTAAAAATAAATATATTTTGTCTCTTTTATTATTCTGGAGAAGAGTGGAAGGTAGGGCTAGAGAGAGAGAGAGAGAGAGAGAGAGGGAGAGTTGAAAACAAAATGAAAATGAATGGACAACGAACAAAACACAAGACTTGGGGAGGGTGTTTTATATTGAAATTGGTATTTCACACAAAAGAAAATTATAAATAGTAATATAATAATAATAAATAGTAATAAATATAATAATAAATAATAGTAATATAGACCTATTATATTATAAGACGCCAAACATTAAGCTTCTTGGTAATAATTAGGTGATATTTCATGCAATCAACAAGAACCTTGGGTTGTACCTAACAAGAGGGCATTATTAATCATAAATGATATAATATCCTTAATAATTTTAAGGTTTGATATGAAACTAGTTCCGAATTTAACAATCAGATTTGTAAAAATTATCATTCTAATTTTTATAATGATTTATTAATGTATAAGAAACGATTGTTTTGATAAGAAGTCATGTAAAAAAAGAAAGATTAGGATAAAATAATGGATGTTTTATAGTAAGAGATGTTTTGAGATTAAATGAATTAGTGATATTTTTCTCACATCCAGAACAATTCTTATTGAGATACAATCAAACACATTAAACGTTGAATAATTAAGCATTCAACATTGAATTGTTTTATTTAGTTACAACCGAACATCCCCTAATTTTGCTTATGTTATAATGGGTTAGGATAATATGTGGATAGGTTTTAGTTTTGTGTGGGTAATTTAATAAATTATAAGTTAACACATAGGTTTATATACTAGATTTTTTTTAAACAGCGAATTTAGTGGGCTGGGTCCGCAGTGACATCCATATAGGGCAGTATGCGAGCCCCAAGCCACGCACCATGA
>JAUEJL010124407.1:0-11654 GCA_032274825.1 Drosophyllum lusitanicum | reverse complement strand
TTTAAAATCAATCTTGAATTTATTAAAACTTTATAATTATCAAAGTTTGTGTAACTATAAAGTAATTAAATCTCGAAATTTTTTTAGGAATAATCTAAAATTTAAATTATTAAAGATAATTTTATTTGTTTGACTTGGAATAGTCAAAATTGAATTTAAATTTTGATTAAAATGGATGGTTTAGATTTGATCACTAAATTTTTTTTTATCTAAATCAATGGTTAGGATTGTATAATAAATTTTTCTTAAGTTAGTCTTTTATTTATAATAAAGATTCAATATTTTTTTGTTGGGATTTAATCATTGAACTTCAAAATTATGTCTTTTTATGTTGAAATAAAATTATTATTTGAGCTTAATTTCTTTTTCTTTAAATTTGTTTTATGAATAGAATTATAGTTGGTAGACATATTTATTTATATTTAATAAGATATCTAGGGTATATATATTTGGTACGGAGCTTTTTTAGCTTTTAGAAACTCGAAGCCTATTGTTTTGAGGATAAAAGCTTTCAATCTCGCTTGAATACAGAACTTTTTTAAAGAAAAATCTGTACAACAAAAAGTTCGTTAAAGTAGCTTTTATAAGCCTTTTGTTTTGACATAAGAGCTTCCAACTTAGAGTTAATCGCTTCTAGCTCTAACTATCATCTAGCAGCTCTATCTACTAGCTATTTGTGCTAAACACACTTTATGTCGTATAGTTATGATCATTCCATAAATATGATAAAAATGAAGTCATTTAGTTTAACAAATCAACTTTCCATTAAGATCAAATATTTACTCGAGTAACTTACACGTTTATTTCATACTAATTGTACTTAGGGATAGTAAAAAAATCCGTATCTAATGGGGAACCCGTTCTCTGATCCAGATTTGACCGAGGAATCCCTGAGTTGACTTGGTATGACGATGTGGATGTGGATTCCCGAATGTAGAAACGGGGATTCCCCGATTTGACCTGTTCTTTGACCCCGTTGCCATCCCTAATTGTACTTATATAATAATAAAATAAAAAAAATCCATTAATAATATTAATAAAAGTTTATAATTAATGAATTTAATTATACAATTCTAACATTTCACTTAGTCAAAATTCGCAACATTTTTTAATTGAATAATCATAGCATTTCATTTGGTAAATATTAAAATTAATTTTAAAGCTTTGTGGATCCAACCACCTTGTTTTTTAAATTTTAAAATATCAAAGTTTAATCTGTTTATCCAATATATCAACACACATAAACAATGACAATCAAAATTGAATTAAAATCTCGATATCACACCAGCATATAATCTAGTATACTAATAATAAAAATAATAACAGATTTTATAAAAGAGAATCTGTTACATTGAAAAACACCGTTACTACAAATAATTTAGAGGCCGAAAAATTCACTTTGGTAAATTTATATAGAGAATTTTACTCTTAAAATTAAATAAATTATTTATTAATGTTTAGAAAAATATTCGACGAGTGGATAAAAGAGGTTGGTGAGTTTTGTCTTTTCCCCTTTTAAAATGATAGATTAATTAGAGGTATTAGATGGGCATAATTGATTAGACCGTTTGGACCCCACCCAACTTTTTCCACGTAAGAGAGAATTTGCCCCAACTATCTCTGGTTTAGGAATTACAAGGCCAGGCCCTTCCTAAATCAACTCAAATATCACATTATCGTCACATTAGCTTTTTTTATTTTTTCCTTCCCAACCCAAATCAGCGCAAAAGTCAAGTATAACCCTTCCCAAATCAACCCAAACAACCCAAATATTTTTCTCTCTCCTTACTCTCACTAAAAACCAAAAGAAAAAAAAAGAAAAGAAAAAGGCTGCAAGGTTTTATCGGGTTGGCGGACCCGAAATTAAAAAATTTAAATGGAACCCGAAACCCCCGTAGGGGTGTTCCCGAACCAACCTTTGAAACCCAAAGCAACTCGAATGTGTTCGGGACATGCTATACGCATGGACTAAAGGGCCGGTTTCGGGTAAGAGATTGGTCCTCTGTTTTTGTTCCTATTTAAGAAAACTGTTTTTGCTCCTGCTTAAAAGATCGTGAGGATTTACATGGAGATCTTCGTCGAGTAATCGTGAAAAACCGTGTAGAAACGAATATCTACGTTTAAAATAAACGGGTTTTTTTACCGTTGGATACCCGTATAAAAGTTAAACGGTAATTTTTCACCGCTGGATCCCCCATCACAATTAGGATTTTTTTCACGAGTTTTAAAAAACGATTATACTAAAATTACACAACATTCTAGACAAAATTCTTGCTAGTCGGCTATTTGGGAGAGGCAGAGTCGAGAGAATGAGAGATTGAGGTTAGTCTCTCAATGAAAGATTGGAAGAGAAGGGAAAAAAAGAAAGTAAAATGTGATTGTTTATAGAAGAGGAGGGGGAAAAAATTAAAATAGCTGTCTAATTGAAGTTAAAAGTGTTAGCCAACTAGTCTAGCTTTGATTGTCTTAGAAAAACTGGTTTTGTTCTGTCTAAAAATGTATGGGAAAAAGTGTAGAATTCCGATCACTTACAAAGTCATAAGTATCAAATTTTCACTAGAATTGTGGTCCCTTACAAAGTCCTAAGTGTCTTTTGTTGTAAGGAAGTATCGCTATTACTAGTAACCTTTCAAGTCACATATTAATCAGCGATGTTAAACAATGCCTACTTGGCAATGCATCTTTGTTCAAGCATCTTATTCACAACACTACAAATATTTTCATCGTTTACAATACTTATACAAAGTCGAGAACCTTGGCGTGTGGATTGTTTTTTATTTTTATAGATTTAGTCCCAAAATAACTAAATTATTATGAATTTGGTCTCTGATGAAACTAAAAAGACCAAATTATCTTTTCCCTTATTTTTAATCTATATTTTTTAATTTCTTTTCAAAAATAAAAATATAAAATATAAAAAGCAGATTCTCTATCTTCCCTCTCTTATTAATATTATAATAACGATCTCTCTCTTATTCTACCTCTCTCTCAACTATACACTACCACCACCACCACCATCACCTCACCACCTCCACCATCTTACCCACCATCACGGTAGTCATCGAAGAAGCCTCTTACAGTGGCTATCGCTTTTTCGATAAAAAAGAATCCATAAGCACTACAACCGGTGAATAAATTGTTTCAATATCTTGTAGTGATTGTAACAATTGATTCACCTACAAGAAAAGTATACTTGTGAATGTAATCATTAATTGCAATCAAAGTAACATAGTCATGTTATACTTATGATATAATAGAATCAGATGATGACTAACGATGAAATCAATATCATCTGTACACAAGAAGAGTATGAATTGCTGCAAGCCGTCGTCTAGCAATTGAATTTGAATCTTCCATTCAAAATCAAAACCTCGATCACAAATTATACAACTCCTAAATATAATAAATCAAACCTATAATTTGTTCATATTAGCAGAGCATTATTAACATAGTCACATATTAGAAATCCTATATAATATCCATTTGATTAGTGTAGTATTAAGGTTTTGTTGAAGAATGTTTTTGAGTTTTGACAGAGATGGAAAGGGGTTATGAAGTCAGGTAACCCTTCTTAATCTATGATCCCCGTGGAAGATTTGGTCTTAAGGATTTTGACATAACCAAAGAGTAATTCGAAAGGAATTTTGGGAAATAAAGGGGTATAATTTCTTGAACAAATATATAAAATAGAATGATAACTTCATAGCCATTTTCTTTTAATATATATTAAAGATAAAAGATAGGCTATTATCCATGTATTAAAAAGAGAAAAGGTGATAAAGGAACCATGTTACCTAAGCTCTGGTTTCATAGCAAAGTGTTTGTTAGAGAACCCTTCACTAGAACCTAAATTGATGAGGTTTTAAGACACATTTTAATCCAGTTGCACCACTTCTTTACCAAGATTATTAAGTTAAGTATGCTAAGCAAATAATCTCAATTAGTGATGAGAACTCCTGTTGGGAATATGCCCACTAGGCACTAACACAGCAAGTTATTAACATTGTTAATGATGTATATACTATTAGGTCACACATAAAAGTATAATCTGCCTCCTAATTAGCAAGAATGTTATTTGTGAGAGATTTCTTTGAAAGCCATTTTAGATAACACAAGGGACTTAACTTGTAAAAGAGATTTTAAAATTCAAGATTAATAAATCTGATTTTATATATATAATTGAAAATTACTAAGATTCACTAATACGGAGAATTATGAGAATATTAAAATGGCATGGGAGATGATTTGCACACAACATTTTTTTGTCATCTATTAGTCATGACTTTTATGTCCCTACAAACTCATTAACTATTTTTTTTCAACCACAAATTCAAGGGTATTATAGTCTAAACATATACCTTTCGTTGTGACAAAAATGTGTTGTGTAAAAATCACCTCCGTTTTTTAATACCCTCTCTAAAGATACAGTTAGTTACTGAAAGAAACAAAAAGGAGTTGTTTTTTTTCCTTTCGGGTGGCTTACCAACCTAAGGCTTACTCACTCTTTGGATCTCGCTTTCTCACTCACGAATCACAAGCAAGAAAGAATCAAAAAGATGGTATTTGGTGGGCAACCTACGGCTCAGAAGAAACATAGAAAACAATTTGGTGTTATCATTGACACGATTATTGTTCCTCCATCCTCATACATGGAGTGTTTGTGAAAAAGTTGGTTGTTTGAACCTTTTGATTATGTGTTCATGTAACACCATTAATAAATATATTGTAATGGCCGTTGTATGAGGCGTGTCATATGGGCAATGGTTTAGGGTCTATGGCTAGTAAGGGTCCAATTTTTTAGATATGTTTTATATCGTATATATGTAAGCCTACTTTTGCCGAGTCCGAAACTAAAATTTAGAGGAGTGAAGCCAAAAAAGGGGGTCACCGTAGGCACATAAAATTTGCAAGGATCAAAGGAAAAAAAGTTTGGGAAAAAAAATCAAAAAAACATTGATTCGTCATAAATCGTTTGCGAGTTTACGAAGATATCACACAAAATCGTTTCGCCATTTAGCCATTTTGGAATCTTAGAAAATCATTTGGAAAGAACAAACAGAGTCGACGATCATAATTGAAGGCCGAGTGTTCAAGACTTAAGAAAAAACGACATTGAAGGATTTAGAGTTTAGGGCTTCTACAATTCAAGACAACACCACTTGACCGAAATCGAAGAATCTTGGTTGTGATTCTGTGAAGCAGACTTGATCATGGATCATGCTTCACTTGTAACACCCCAATTTTATTATAATAATAAATTCAGTAAATCAATAAATATGAATGTAGTAAAATATTAAGTAGCACTTTCTAAAAGTATTCACTGGCTCTAACACACGGGGGACTTACGGTTCAATAGAAAATCATTGTTCAATTAAAAATATCAGACTTATTACATAATTGTGGAAATAGCTGTGATGGCACCTTGCCCTTGTCCAATCGAGACGGTCCTGAAAACATTTAACAAACACACGTAAGCATAAAGATTAGTGAGCTAACACAATACTTGCACATTATACCAGATATCACGTATTCGGGCAACAAGTACACATTATCATCAAGTATCGCCACACAAGCGGTTAAGTGCCTAGCTACACATAAATTGCTAAAGTTGCAATAACTAGCGCTCAGTTGCGCGCTTGCGCATAAATGTCACACCGACATATCACAGTACAATATCACGCATGAACGGTCATCATAGTATAATAAGTAAGTTTGTAAGAACTCACTTGATCAACAGTGTAAGGTAATCACAATAAACAACAATAATTCAGCAAACAAGTATGTAAATCAACAAGAACCTACTACACAGTTCTACTAAATTAACACCGAGTATAAATTCTATGCTCTCATAACACTAGTGATTCCATCTCAACCTAAGCTTCACTCATACAGTCGATTTAGCTATTAACCGTAGGTTTTCAATTGAGAATGTACTACACACATGGTTGTCAATTCAATCACTTTTCAATCCAGGTTTTCAATTCATACACTTTTTAATCCAAGTTTTTGATTCATATATACTTCACATTTCAAGTATGATTTTCAAATACGGGAGGGGGTTTACGATCCCCTCTTTTCGATTCCCATTTAGAACTCACTTTTTGCTTTTTAATAAGTTCACTTATTCTTTTCGATTTTATGCACTTTTCGATTCAGTTCCTATGCATACATTTTCGATTCAATTTCTCAGTTTGCTGGCTTACGATTCCATACACATCGATGGTTTATGATTGTAAGTTTTCGATTGAGGAATCTCACATAGAGACTCAACTTATCACACTTCGATCATACTCCTACACGTTTTTTATTACAGCTCAAACTAAAGTTTTCGATCAAGAAGAACAATTTCAATTCGTATCTTCATAGTCGAAGAACCCTAAATCAGTCCACATAAAAACTTGATCATTTTGATTCGTTTTTACAGTATTCCCTATTACCATTTAAACAAACCCCTAACGTTAATTTCATTTTGATTAAGCGAAACCCGAATTAAATCCCCCTTTTGTTCTCGGTTCCATCCCTACTAGTTCGGACAATGTTGATTCCTCTTAAAATCAACTCAAATCCTTTTTAAGTGTCGTAAAATCTACATGGTATTACTCACAAAGAATTAAGGATCGTTACCTGATGCTTCATTAGTGATTTGAGATGAAAGACGGTGGTGGATTGCCCTCCTTCTCGGTAGCGATAAAGCACACAATGTACCTTAACACACACTTGCAATTAGCGGCTACAAGATCAAAGGCATAGGGTTACGTGCCCAAACATTGATATTAATATCTTCTCCAAATGACCCATATCCAAACATTCCTAAATAACTAATAACCCTTAAATAAAAGAAATTATTATTATTATTATTATTATTATTATTATTATTATTATTATTATTATTATTATTTTCAATCCATTAATAATTACATTTGGGAACGGGTACTACATCACTCCTGATGAATCAATGAACAACAATATATAGAAAGACATAATTCAGAACTCCAAGACAGAGAGACATGAAATCCTTTTAACTACTCAAACAGATGTAAACTTTTCTTCAATCATTATTCTTTGATTTTCAGTTTAATTTTTATTAATTGTTTAGATTTTAATTTCTTACTTTTGTCTATTCCGTTGTGTGTATTATTGATATCCGTGTCCAAATAGGGTTTTGATTCTATCTTAGATGTCCATCATAACTATGGTCATTTTGTTTAAGTAAAATTATTTTTTGTTATTTGTTTCAAATTAGTAGAAGCAACTTTGAGGGTTATAACTTATAAACCAACATGGAGGGCTTTTACTTTGGTATATATGGATCATCGATAAATGAGTTCTCCTTTGCGCTCTTGTTTATCCTCAACTTTTGTGGCATGTTTCCTTAAACATCTTTTTACGTGTATTGTAATTTCATGATTTTTGTCGGGTGGGAAATTCACATAATAATTAAGTTTGAAAAGTGTTTTATCAAGATCATTCACTTCTTTATTTTACAGGGTTCCATAGGTGTAACATCCAGATTTTCAAATCCAAATTTTTGTAAGGCTTTCAAACCCATTTTTAACTTTTTCAAAAACCACTTTTTGGATTATTTGCTTAAAACTATTTAGCACATTAGTGGTGTTGATTGAGTTTTACCAAAACTTCACCCGAGAAGTAAATCAAAGTTGGTGTTTCTTTATAAATATAGATTATTACGAACCATTCTAACTTGATTTACAAAACCCAGTGTTCCATCATGTCATCCTAAGAGTAGTCTTGCTCACCAAGCATCTATTTACCACCTTAACAGATGAGGTTTGCTTTAAAAGTTAAGTAAGTACAGACACAAAGTAACATATACAATCAATTATCATCTCACAAGCATGTCACCATATCATAGTACGTTGAACCTCCATGGTCTTCACAAGACTCGGTATATAGTAAACATTGTTATCCTAACAAATTGAGGTGTGAAACATACCCAAGTTTGACCGTCTATTATAGGGTACTTATCCGCTCACCGGTTTCCGAAAAGGGGATCAACAACCCCAACCGGCAAGGTGAGAAAATGTAAGCCATGAAAGGATGTAAATGAGTTGAGTTGTTCGTGAGCTAATCGAGCTCAGATTATTAAAAGCTCGAAAGGAGCTGAGCCTAAACAACCTCGAGCCCGAGCCTTGTATACTGGGCACATTTAATTTTAAAATATGAACAAATAAAAAAAATCAAATTGTTTTTCATTTATTACTTATATAATTTAAACTATTATTAAAAACAAATAAAATAAAATAAACGAGCTTTAGCAAGCCTATCACGAGCTTCGTAAAACACTTCGCTAGCTGAGTTCTATCCTCAAATTACGAGCTTGAGCTTGAGCTTCTGCAATTTTAAGTGAGTCTAGCACGAATAGTATAAAGCTCGGCTTATCTTGGCTCGTTTACATCCCTAAAGCCATCCACCATACATTGTTATGAGGCAGAGTTACCAGGTCCTCATTGTTTCATGGCTATACACTACAATCTTTTTCTCTCCACTTAAAGTTTTTTCTCTTTGGGTTTTTGTTTAGAAAGGTTTTTATGACACAATACTTCAAAGTTAAGCTTTAATACACACACAGTGTGTGTGTATGTTTTCAACACTAGCAGTCTAGTGTCAACTCCATGATCAAATCATTGTCTAATGGTTAATGAAGCATGCACAATGAAAAATAAAATTTGTAGTATTAATACATCATCGTGTAAAAAGAAAATACACTTCTTGTATTCACTTTTACAAGTTATATAATTCTCTTTCCTTTTAATTTTCTTGAAGTTCTTATGTTGAATTTTAAATCTTATGCTAATCATAGTTAAATTAAAACAGTATATATTCTCTATCCTAGTAAACTATAATTAAAAAAAGTGTCATCTAAGGGTCAAGAGGGAGTGTTATAAAAAATATGTAAAAACACACGGATATAGTTTAAGAAACATGTGCAATGAATAGTAAAAGTTATAGTATAAATACCTAATCATGTAAAAAAAAAAATATACCTCTTATATACATTTTAATAAGTTATACGATTCTCTACCATTTTTCCTTCTTCTGATTCTCTTAAAGCTCTTATGTTATATTGTTAATCTTGTGCTAATCATAGTTAGATTAAAACAATAAACATACTTTATCTTAGTAAACGAATCGAAATTAGTACTATTCAATGATATGGTGGTTGGAAAGATAGTTCTAAAAAAGAAATAGCCAATTAAAGATAGTTAGAAAATTTGTCAAATATGATAATGATCTAGTATAAATTTCACAAGGATAAATTTTGAAAATACACTCATAAATTTAATTAAATCATAACTTGTTATTGGAATTGAACTTCAAATACTAAGAGTGTGTTTGGCTCATGGACTTGAAATTCTAAAGATTCTAAATCCCATTGGATTTCAAATTGCTTGGGATTTTAAATCCAATCAAATCTTTTATTTGGTTCATGTAAATGTTAATGAGATTTCTAGGGCAAAGATGGTGAATGAGTCGACTCACCTTCACAACTTGACTGGCTCAGAGACAGGGAAGGCAGAGACGGTGAGGGCGATGGCGGCAGCGGAGGAGTCGGTGAAGGGCGGAGGAGGCTGTGAAGGGTGACGGTGACGGAGACGATGAAAGGTGACCGCGGAAGAGGCGGTAAAGGGAGACTGCGGAGGAGGCGGAGTCCATTGAGGCGAGGGTGGCGAGGGTGGAGGAGGTTAAGGGTGACGGCGGCAAAGGCGGAGGTGGAAGTGGTGAAGGGAAACTGCGGCAACGGTGAAAGGCGACAACGGCGTAGGCGGCGGCGGTGAAGGGCAATGACGGCGGAGGCGGAGGCGGAAGGGCGATGGAAGTGGAGGTGGAGGTGGAGACGGGAAAGGGTGACTTCGGAGGCGGGAAAGGGCGATGGCGGAGTCGGGAAAGGTTACGGTGGTGGCTGGTTAGGGTAGTGACGGTGACAATGGACAAAGGAAGATGACAACGAATACGGACACGGTGAAGGGCAACTGTTACGGCGGTGGTGGTGGCCGACAATGGTGATGCTGGTGACGGTTATGATGGTGACCAATTACGGTAGCGATGACGAGAGTGAAGCGTCGGTTGATATGGTGAAGGCGAACCGTGAATCGTTGGTTAGATAAGTCATGATTTTGAAATCTCATATACGAGGGATTTAGAAAAACCACCCCTAAGGATTTTGAAATCCTACACATATAGGATTTGAAATCCCAATATCTTCTTTCTTATTTTCAACCAAACATGGGATAATTTGAAACACAAATCCTGCGAAATCACTCGAAATCCCACGAACTAAACAGGCCTTAAGGATCGATGTTGGAATTTTTTTTTTAAATACTATGTTTTTCAAAAGAATTATTAGAAGTATACCACTCCTTTAACATTATAAAACTAGTGTTTTTTAGAGTTGAAATCCCAAATTCAAAATAAAATTCACCTAATATCGGTATCTCAAATCCCGAATTCAGTTAAAAAAGGACAAATACTTATACTAACCTGTGAATGTGGGATGATTTCGCGCATGGTAAAGTCCGAATTTTGACCCCTGAACTCATATTCAAATTCGGGATTTTAACCCCCAAAACACTAGCTAGTTTTAAATTTTTTAAAAGGATGATATTACTTCTAATAATTCTTTTGAAAAACATATTACTTTAAAAAAATAAAAATTCAAGGATGTTGTAGTGTAACTAACTTCCATGTTCCAGTATGTGTTGGTAATTGATTTTATTGATGATCTATTAACATCTTTACTAATCAAAATAATACACGCCAAGCTTGAATTAGAAATTTAATTAGTTCTTTTTAAAGAAAAAAATTATGCTAATCGAGCATTAACTCACAACCCATTCAAGAAGAAACATATTAATAGTGAACGAAATGCCATCAATATTAATTACCAATTTATGTTTATTATATCTCATTATACTTATTTAAAATAGATATTTATTTATACCCATACTCTTTATCTTTTTGTGCCTTATTTATTTATTTGATATTTTATTGATTTTATCTATTTGTATTTATTTTATTATTATTATTGATTTTTTTTGTTCCTCTTTCGCTGTCGGAGGTCTTTCGAGAAGCAATATCTCTACCTATGGTTAGAGGTATGATTTTGTACATCTTACCTTCCACATACCTCGCTTCCCACTAACATGGGATTGGGTGGTGGTGTTGTTATAAAATGCCATAAATAGAATTTTTTTAAGGAAAACAGTTTGCTAATCGACCATTAACTAATAACTGTTCAAGAAATAAGTAATAGTGAACTAAATGCCGGAAATATAACTTTTTAAGCGGTAACATAATTATATTATATAAAAACTAGCAAGGTGCTGGCAAATATATTACACCATTTAGCAAAGAAAATAAATATTGAAGAACCAAAAAGTTTGATTCTATGTCTAATTTTAATCAAAGAAATAAGATAACGCCCGAATTCTACTACGAAGTTTACTAAGGGGTTGTTTGTTAAAACAGAATGATTAAGCACTAAATGATTATGTGGTCTGAGTAATTCAAAGGCTTTGAATGAATCTGCCTCTGAATGTGATATGCTGTTTGATAAAGGTTCTGAATGAACAATCCGAATGATGCAAATTATCATTTTAACCTTAATAGTGATATATTATATTATAAGATATGAT
>JAUEJL010124396.1:0-11655 GCA_032274825.1 Drosophyllum lusitanicum | reverse complement strand
TGGTACTACATGAAGGTGTGATGAGAGAGGAGAGGTGACATTTACCATTTGGGGGATAGATATGTGGTGTGTATGGTGAGACAATTTATTTAGTTATTTTAATTTTGATTGGTTAGTGACGTAATATGTGGGTCCAAAAATTTGGTGTGGTGGAGAGTAACTAATACGAGGCTAAATGGTGAGTTGAGTGGTAAAAGAAAAAAGCTGACGTGACGATGTGATAGGTGTGGTAACACCTTACCACTCCTACCACCCTAAGAATGAAGTTAGACATAAAAATAAAGAAATATTAAAACATAAGAAAACATAAAATAAGATATAAAGCAAACATAAACAAAATTTACATGTTTAAACCTAATAACCTATCAGGCAGGTCCAAACATTTTAGGGACATTAAGCAAAAAAAAAATAGGCCCATAAATTACTGAGCAGAGGGCATCTATTACAGTCTGATACCGCAAAAGTAAATCTAAATTGAGGTTCACAATTCATTACTACAAAGTAGTCTGCTAAATTCACATGACTAAAATAAGATATAAAGCAAACATAAACTAACAGAAACCAAACTCACATACAGCAATGAAGCAAACATAAAGTGCCAGAAACTAAATTAACATGAACTAAATGAAAAGCTTGAAGCGATAAAGAAAAAAGTGCATCAACGTGGTACATTATGAATATCTACTAGTCTCCGTAAGACTGTTCCAACACGAGTAAGAAGCGATTTTCAATCAAATAGGGGAGGATTAAAGGAATTTCATTTTAGAAAGCTTGAAGATATGGTGCAGTATGTGATGAAGCAATGAAGAATGCTATAGTGGACTCTATTTAAAAACCAATAGTTTGATAGGTAATGGCTTACAAAGTGTGTTATGCTAGATATGTTTTAGTCTCAAAATTCCCACATATGTTAAACCTGTTGCTGTATTTCTTTGATTCCAGCATATTAATAAGACTTTTGCTGTTCCAAAAAAAAAAAAGCATAAAGCATCGAAGCTAACAGAACCCATAACCTATTAACTATGAAGCATATAAAACTCACAAGTCTTAATTCAAATGATCAATGCAGAAATTTCACACGCGCCAACTCACAAGCAAACAAATTAAATTGCCAACTAATAGCAAAGAGAAAAAAAAACGATTAAAAGAAATTTATACACCTAATGATGATTACTTCAGAAATCTCACTCTGAATAATTCAATCGAGGCCAAAGGGATATCTTTGAATATCTGAAACTTTGAATAAATCAATCGAGGACCCATGAATCTATGTTCAGGAACACGAACCTTCAATCAAACTTGAAGAGTTGAAGGAGGATACAATAGTTCGATCAAACGGTCATCAGTCTGGATTCTGGAATAGCAAGCTTCGATAGTTCAATGAAACAACCATCCTTCTTGAGTTCTCGAATCTCGATTATGGAATAGATTGCTTCAATTGAATTCAAGGGAAGATTGTAAGATGAAGGGATGCAAAGAGTTTTGATGAGGAGTTTGGAACTTTTTTGTTTGTTTTGGTGAAAGTTGAAGTCAGGAATCTCGAAAAATATACAGGTAACCCAAATAACCGAATATAATTAGTTGATAACCGATTAAACTGAATCTTTAACGGGTCGGTTTTTTCGGGTATCAACTAAGTATATTCGGTTATTTGGGCTATTTTCAACAGACACAGCCTGATGCTCCCAACGGGAGTTGGTAGTCACGACAAAGATGAATGTTTTTTTAGATCCAACCCAAAGACTATCGTGTATAACTTTTTTTGAACTCCACAATGGTTACTTGGTCAATTTTATTTATTTATATATATTTTAAATTATCTTCTAACACTCTCGTTATCAAATCAATCACCACCTCCGAGCGATCAGGTCGAGCATATTTGACAACTATCCAGGACATTATTTTATTAAGCTAGATCGTATTTTTTAACTACTGCAATTCTTTATTTTTTTTAGTTTCAACATATTTTCTATATTTGTTAATTACATGTTCTTTAAAAAGATGGAATAAAAAATCAGTGAGCATGAAATGTGATTTTATAGGATAAATATCATGCTGTCACACACACACACACACACACACACACATATACGATAGCTCTTGTATCATAGAGCTATGTTTTACATATTGAAGATGATTATGGCACCAGTTTCATCTTCAAAATATCTACCAAAATGTCTTTTAACAAAAGTTGTTGAAGAAAAGACGAAACAAACCTCTACATATGTCCTTTTCATTTACAAAGATAAACGGTCTTAGTTCAAAACGTCCACAACCCAACCCAACCCACGAACATAAGATATTAAATATTCTTCTATTATTTTGATGATTCAAACTCAATGTTTTTGAAACTAAGATTTAATATTATCTTCAAATGTCCCCGATACTACTTTTCATATAGTTATTAAACAAAGTTATGATTATTTGTTGGGTAAATTAATTCATGTAATTGGAAGGCCCACGTCACCCAAATAATCAACAACTTCAACCTCTACTTTCGTGGTGGAAACAACTACATTTAGATGGCACCTTGTCTTCTCTTCTACTTATTATAAATACCGAAAGCAGAAATAGACCAATAACGAACAACCAATGACGTGCTTAGGAGTTGGGGACCATGAGTGGTGTTTTTAGGAGTTGGGGACCAATGACCTAATTAAAATACATAAATTCAAATGTAGAATTATTTTCTTTTGTGTTTACTAAAAGGCTTTTCAACCTAGCAATATCAACATGGTAGTGCTTTCTTCTCAAGATTGAACGTTCAAATCCTCTTAGGGGGTGTATGTATGTTCGGCATTAATTCAGAAATTAAGTCCTTTTGTATTTCCTGTACTGTATTGCTTAGCTGCCAATGTGGTAGAAATAGTAAGAATGTACCATAATCAGGGGTAGTATCTACGTGCATATTGACATAGTAGTATCAATTACTCAGGCTTTTTACATGTAATGATCGAGAATTTGATCACACCCTTCTGAAATCCTTCAATCATTAACGGCATCACTAATGCCCCTCTCATAGTCTTCCATCCTATTATCAGATTTAATTCACAACAAAAGAAGTTAAAAAAAAATGTTCAAAACCATACAAGATAAGCAGTAAAAACAGCAACCCTGGTGCACAAAGGACCAGATGTTCACACAATTGCTTAAAGGTGGCAATTTTCATATATTCATAGGTAAACGGGTCAATTCCATTGTACTTTGTTTCCAAACAGTCAAATGAGTAAATCTTTGGAAACTTAAAATGGAAATAGGTAGATAGTCACATAAAGTGTATTTGAAATGCATAAAATCTCCTAAATCGCTTACCCGAAAAATTAATATAGTTTTTATAATCTTATATAACACATTAACTATTCATAAATTGTAAGCATTAAGAAAAAAGTGTTTACAGGTGGACTTGTCCTGACAGGTCCATTTTTTCAGGTTTGAAAAAATGGTCTGTTTGACACATCACCCTAACTTTCACATTTTACCACCTCAAGGCTTGCTAGTTGCGGATTCATCATATCACAACGAAAATAAAAGTAAAATGTAATTACCGCTTTTCAATAATGACGTTAGACCATCCCATGTCAACGCAGACCTTATAACAGCTGGCCAAAATGGGGCAACGTTGTCTGACCAATCTGCTGCCTTGACATCCTTGAGTCAGGT
The DNA here is from genome assembly GCA_032274825.1 of Drosophyllum lusitanicum. NCBI lineage: Eukaryota > Viridiplantae > Streptophyta > Magnoliopsida > Caryophyllales > Drosophyllaceae > Drosophyllum > Drosophyllum lusitanicum. The sequence continues at coordinate 7,995 of JAUEJL010124396.1, read as the reverse complement.
AAGAATAAGAAATTAATTAACTTTGATTAAAATGTATTAGTAATGGTGCTGACATTGTGAATTCAAGCATGATGAAAGTTTACCTTAAGAGAAAGGGATTCTAGTAACTTTATATAATCAGCAGTTGAACACCAAGCAGGGAGATAAAATGCGTCACAAATTTTGTCCAAAAGTCTTTTCTCTTCTGGGCGCAAAGATTCTTCGGAAGGGGAAAGGTCCCTGTGGCACCATGTGACTATAATTATTCTCGCCCCAGGGGCAGCAACTCGAGCCAACTCGCTGACAAACTGTAATTGAAAACCGAAAAAAAGTAGATGAAAATCAGAACACAGTTTATCCAAACATGTGTCATTTGGTGAAATAAACACGCAAGGAAATTGAATTAAGGAAATGAGAACCTTTAGTTTGTCAGGCATGTGCTCTCCACTCTCCATGGACCAAACCAAATCAAACTTGCCATCAGGAAATGGCTGGTTTAAAGCATCTGCAACTTGAAATGAAACCTGCTTATTGATCATCATGGTTAGTTAAAAAAATTCCATGCCTGTATTGCCTAGAAAGACTTCAAGGGATAAAAAAAGCATTCAATTCCCACAATTGTTATAACTTCCCTCATAGTGGAACAGAAAGAAACAGTGATAATTACTAAAAACGTTAGGAACAAATATAACATCTGCATGTTCTTGGTGATTAAACTAGATGTGGTTCCTATGGCTTTAGCGTTTTAGGGGTTAAATTTCTATCTGATGGCATCTGATAGATTGTCAGGGTATGCTAGTAATCGATCCTAATTTAGAAGGTTTAAGAAATCTGTTAAAAGGAAAGAATAAACCTTATTACCTTGTTGGCCAATCCTTGGGCAGCAGCAAGCGCCTGAGCTCTCTCGGCTTGTACAGGGCTGAGGGTGATGCCATAACAATCTGCAGCGTATTTTCTTGATAAGTACCTTGAGCTACCTCCGATACCACACCCAACATCAACTATGCTCCTAGGTTTCTTTTGGGGGTCATCTGCAGGAAAAAAAATTTTAATTGATAATAGAACACATCTTACAGTAAAAAGGTGAAGACATAGATATAGCTCGAGGCAAATAAACATGTTAACGTAACGCCCATGATCTTTTATTTACTAATTGAACAGTGGCATCAACATACTGAATGTAAACAGACAGCATCCATAACACGAACAGACGGGAATGTAGAGACGTAGAGATATAAACTTATAATCAGAAAGTCTAACAATGAGAAGAAACCGATACTAATTTAACTCACTTGATTAAAATTAACTATAAAACCTGTTGCTTATCACTTCAAAATTGGTAAACGCTAATACTAAATATCTAAAATGACGTGCATCATCGATTGTTGACATCGCACTCTCCCAGAACAATTTTTACATAGATTTCTTGTACAAATCTGATCCAAAAACTTACTGTATCAGTTCTTCAATATGAATCGGTAATTAACGTCAATAAACTGGAACAGAAATCCAAATATATGATATATTTGAAATGAATCGAACTAAAGAGTACAGAACCAAAATGAATTGGAATTTGAAGTTCGGAACTGAAAGATAAGGTAGAAAATCGAGCGAACAGAATCAAATTAGAACACTAAACCTAAGGTTTCGCCAGGTGAAGCAATAACTGCTTCCTCAAGTATACAACAAGCTGCACTCATGGCGTAAACTAGAACCGTGCCATTCAAACACAAAGAGGCTGTCAAACTCCTCCGTAAAGCGACGACCGTCGGTAACAACAGCGTTTTTCATGCGACTCTTAGATAGAGGTGCTATATGCCATGGTAATTGAAAAAAAAAAAAGGTTATGTTGAATACCAGGAACAGAGGCGAAGAGGAGAGTCTGTTCAATCATACGGATCTGAGCAGAGCGGTGGTCAGAGATTTGTACATCGGCGTCGGGGTCGTAGAAGCCGTGATGCATGTGTTCTCCCCATATATTCTCCCATGTCCCCGACGATTCATCGTAGAACTCTGCTATTCCTTTCTTCAACAGCTGGTCATCCGCCGTTGTAACTGACAGACTACCATTGGCTTTGATAGCTCATCCTCTATCTCTAAGTCGTAGCAGCGGCTATCGTTTGCTCCGGGAGAAGAGCGTGGCTTGGCGCGTGACTGTTGTGGTGAGGAGCGGCGATGCGCACGCGCCGCACAGCGAACTCATTCTTCCTGCAATTACGTAGTCCGTACAAACACGTATGGAATGGTGGGGCTATTTTATACATCTTGCCATCTTGGAGAAATATTCTCCGCTACGAGGTTTGTGCTTTGATACGTGTCCACCTACCAAAATCAGCGTACGTTGCTCATTTATCTTCAACCCGAACCGTAGTACAGAACGGGTATCCATAAGTTCCCGGTACTTCGATGCATACCATATGTCCATACTTTGCCGGTCTGAAACTAGCAAGAAGTAGCTTAAGAATTTATGATTCAGGTACGGAATATATCACGATATTAATAAAATACTAATATTTCTTAATATAATTAAACAATCTCAAGTCTTCGTTTACTTAAAATAAATATCATTTTTTAATCGGTCATCTTAGAATTAAAAGATATGTTGCCTTTACCATAAATCATTGTGAATTTGAAGCGCTCTTAATAATTCTAATGCAAAGATATGTTGTCTTAACCATAAATCACTATAAAATTAAGGGTTTTGATAACCCTTGAGGTAGATTGGTGTTTTTGGAAGATTGCATGTGATTATAATGTTGAAATGGTTAAATTTAACTAGCTTGAGTGTTTATTTGAGTAGAAATCTGATTGCAATAGTTGCATTAAGATGAAATTTAAGTTTGATAGTGTTAATGAGTCACTTTATGTTGGTATGTAAACATTGATCAATAGGTAATTTTTATGTTGTATTAGTGTATTAGAAGTGTATTTGGTTAGAAATCAAATGCCAGGGACACATTTGATTTGAGATTTATCGAGTTAAGAACGGTTTTAGCAAGAGCAAAGCATGTTTTTGTCAAACAATGGATACGACCGAACTCAAATGGTGAAAGGTTGTATTGGACGATGTTATCAAATGAATACGGGCATATTGAATATAGGTAGACCGTATTCGACCCTAGATTAGGTAACACCAATATAAGTGGTGGATACGGCCATTTTGAGTTTGGTATACTATAAATCCTAAATGGGTTCAAGTCAAGGTGTGACTTTATAAGTATTATTGTGTGATACAGTCGTATTGAGGGGATATTGACTTCTATTGTGTAATTGAATTTTCAGGAACCAGAACGTGTGTTACTTGTTGCTTGTTATTGTGCTCAGAAAATTATCAAGTGAGTATAGTAAACGTACCTTTACTGCTGTAAACTTGTATATTTGAATTACGTGTTATCAGATGGTGTTTAGATTGGTTATCAAATTGACACGATATCGGAGTCCAAATTCTCAGTTCCACCATTCATTATTGAATCCAGAGATGTTCAAATTTTAGTTCGGTATTACATGTGTGCACTTTACTTTCGGTATGTGTAATTGTTGTTTGCTCTCTAAGTAATTGCTTATAACAAATCCTCTATCCTTGTACATGTATGGCCGGTGAATCCTTCAAGGTAAAAGAGCCTGATGTACTGCGTGATAAGCTATATTTATAATATCCGATGTTTTTTTGAAAGATGTACTGCCTGAAAACACTTGTAGTCTACTATATACTTCATAGCTTTTGATTTTGATATCAAAATCATTGGTCACTATATTAACCAATGTAGTATTAGATACTTTTAAGAAAATTAAAACAAGACTTTGAAAAGTAAAAATAAAACCAAGTTGTTAAACGCACACTTATTAATAATTTGTGGCTTATATATTAAAAGAAAGAAGTAATAATGTTATCATTCCACTTTTAATTTTTGTTTTCACTAATCATCCTTCTTAATTTTCTAAAATGGCTAACGAATAAAGAGTTTTTACGTTAAAAGCCTTAAGCCGTAAATTATGAGTTGGACACGGATCTTAAATAGAAGTAGTTACCATCTTCTTAATTGAATCTCGTGTCATTTAAAAATATTCAACAAAATCCAAATTCTTGATTCAACTATTATCGCAAATCTATTTAACAACTTTCACCATCTATCGCATCTCATGTCAATTCCCAATTCTAATTCCACTAACAACTATCGGCTCAAATATATTAATTTTCTTTCATTCATCTTCCAATTTTTGTGAATGTTTCTTGATTTGTTATCCATATATGTATTTATTATCAATGTTGTAAATGGTGGCCTTGGCGGCCGATATATTGTCGCCTAGGTAGGCATCGGTGGCCAGCGACCTACAAATCATCAAATCGGTCAAAAAAATCAGTGGTGGTCAAAATCGGTCTCTGGCGGTCCTTGGTGGTCTACGGTTGTCTTTCCATCGATTGAGAAGGACGAAAGGAGCGACAAGGGGTTGTGTACCGATGATTGAGAAGGAAGAGAAGTGGTTAAGGCTAATTGAGAAGGAATAGATGATGATTGAGAAGGAACCTAGGGCAAACCTTGAACAGTGACTTCCATGGCTGTTACTAAAGAGAAGATGGATCTGTAAATAAAAAAGAAAACCAAGATAGGCTAAGGGAGTGAGGGGTTGATTCTTTATAACTAGGGTTGTTGAAAGATTTAATTTTTTGGTTAAAAGACTTTTATACCCTTTTATTTTATATCAACTATCCTTCTTTTATATTTAATTACTAAAACATCACCTTTATTTCTGTTTAATTACTAAATCATCATAGGAGTAATTCATAATTCAAATATTGTTTGACTTTTATGGTTAAAACTTAAACTAACTATGAACTTATGATTTTTATTTTTCAAGCTTGATAAACTTTTTGATGGTTATAGATTTATTTTTATTAGGATATTGTTACTAGTTACTTTTAAATAAATAAATAAATTTATTTACATTAACAATCCCCATTCCCCGTGTTTATACACATGGTATTAAGCAAGTTGGTTAAGAAAAATAGTACATGCATTGTTAGTTTTAAACAAGCAAAATCAACCAACCGAAGAGGCAAACTAAAGATATAGTTAGTCTTCTAATGTTTGTTAAAAACAACTGACGTCTTCTCTCACAAAATAATACCCATTTCCGACAGTTTGCTCTTTGACCACTTAAATAGTAAAATCCAAGAGGTATTCAGATGTGTCGGTTTTGAAGGACATTACACACCGATCATCCACCATCAGATTAGTAACAACTATGATAGTAATATAATTAAAATAGATTTACTATAATGAATGTGACTATGAAAAGAAAACTAATCACGACTCCTTTGATCAAGACAAGCAGGCACAACCGCACAAATGCCCGAATGAATCTCAAAATATAGCTTGTAAAACTTTTAAAGATGACAGAACTACGGCATGAAACAAGGTACTTGATCTTACAGTAAACAAAAAATAGCGTCAGAAAAAGAGTAAATCATGCCTTGGCAAAATCTCAGAAAAACTAGTACACCTTGTATCTCTCAAGTATTAGTGGCCCTGGTGTAGATCTGTTGACTAGCATGAGCAGACACCATCCGGATCGCACCTCTTGCCATCAAATCCTTGATTGCCTTTCGTGCCAATGATCCGTTGATCTAAACAGACACAAAAGTATAAGAACCGTGAGAAAACTTGACATGACTTCATTAGCAGATTCTTTAAGTTTGAATCCAGAACTATTACTGAATGTTGATTAAACTGATGCACAGTGCTCAAATGTTCATATAGTCATCAATTTTCACTCGGTGGCTTATACTTGTACAATTTTGTAACACGCTCCTTTTACCTATTTGCTAAACTTTAATCCTCATAAAAATAATGAATTGTCATATGACTTTTACATAAAAACAATTGAAGCTATCATTACTTCCAATAGAGCATCACTCTAACACCCTCCGAGTTTTTTTTAATGAGGGAAAGGAAAGGATTTGCAAGGAAACAAAAAAAAAATTGTTCGCAAGTTTCATTTAACAAGGAAAGGGAAGGATTTGGAGGGGGAGTTTGCGAATTTTATTAAGAATTCTATCCTCCCAAAAAATGAGAGAATGTGGAAGGAAATGATTCCCTCCCCTTCTCTTTCTTTACTCATTTTGTTAAACTCGAGGCCAGACCGTAATAGATGCACATAACAGGGTGTATGCAAGATTTTGAGAAAAGATCGTTAACAGTACCCTTAATCTGTCTGATAAAATGGAAGGAGTGATGAGCTTAAACTTTGGAGCTTCAGAAAGAAGCTTGTCATAGGTTGCCTTATCGAAAAGAACCATGTTGTTCACCTTCTCCTTTTGCTTTCCTTTGCTCCACTTCTGAAAAACAAATCACAAACAATCGTAAGCCTTTTTATTCTTTAAACATCTTAAACTCTTAACAAAATCATTCAATAATGAACAGAGCCCTCTTTCTTTCGTTTTTAAACTTGAATATGAAAAACTCTTTAGTAATCATAGAGTTGAATAACAAAACGTCTTCTAGCTAGAAGTCTTAATTTCCAATATTTTAACAAACTATGTGTTGATAACAAGTAAACTTTATATCATACAGGACAAATAAATTGTAGAAAATTCAAATCAGTTCTGCATTTGAAAAGTTCTAGGTATACTTGATAATCGAAAGGTGTTTCTTTATGTTGAATCAAAATGAGTTTCAAATATAAACAAATGGCTAACCTCTTACTACATAAACGTACTACATTAAAGCAAAACCCTAAAACCCGATGTAACCCCCGGATTAGCAAACTAAAAGTAAAATGCAGCAATAAATACGACATTGAAAACACAAACTTCAAAATTAAACAAAGAAATTAGTTCGAAACTTGACCTTCTTTTTCTGCTTTCCACCGCCGGACTTGGCTGGTTTAGAGGACGGCGGGGGAGCCTTTTCCTTCTTCGGAGCCTAAATTCAGAATACGATTTAATTCTTAAGATTACAAGATCGAATCGAAACAACAAGAGTAGAGATTACAAATCATATGACAAGAAAAACTTCAATGAGGTGATCTTACCATGAAATCAGATGATCTGTAGTTCTGCTAGAGTTTCTAGGTTCGGAAGAAAAAGAAGCTGCGCGCAGCAATGGAGTTTCTGTCTTTATTTATAGCTAGGGTTTTGAAGGTCTTCGATAACTTTCCGGGTTGTGAGTATTCGGGTCGAGTGATAAACTTGTTGGGTAAAATTCGGGCCGAGTTACATAATTTTCTTTCTTTTATCTTTTCGTTTTCTTTATAAAAAACTTAAGAGCTTTTCTAAATTGATAAAATAAAAATAAAACAAAGATTTTTTGTTTGTAGCAAAAGTGATAATTTTAAAGTTTCATTAGTAAATTGAGTTTTTGTTTGAATCTTATTAAATGCATAGAAGGGGTAAAGTTTTAGAAAAAACACTCTTCTTGTTAAGTATATGAAGTACAGTTGTGAAATTAACAAAATTAACAAAATTACCTTAATTTTTAACTCACAATAACATAAAAATAATAAAATTATAAATTATATTAAAAGCCAAAAGCAAAAGTGATACATATACTATATGCATTTAATTTATGTAGATGCATCTAGCATATGTATCATATTTTTATACTCTTGTATCAAGATTTCAAAGGCCAAATATGTTAATTCTAAAAATGTGTTCTCTCTCGATCCTCCTATATAGGATTGATAGAAGTTGTCTTTTATCTTATGCTTGTGTAAATTGTTATTATATACATAAACTAGACTAAATGCTCATGTGATACACGGGTTGGTTTAAACAATAATAAACATTAAACATTAATAAAAAAAGTATTAAATAATAATAAAATACGAATTAAATGAGAATTTAAAAAATGACGACGTACGACATCAACACTCTAACCAGCAGTGGAAACATCGACGTGAGTGAGAGGGCAGACTTGACGGCAGAAACGTGGTATCATGGTATGAAGAGATGTGATTGTATTTCTTATATAAGTCATCAGTCATTATTGTTACAATTAAGGGTAATAAAGTTAAACG
>JAUEJL010124385.1:0-11655 GCA_032274825.1 Drosophyllum lusitanicum | reverse complement strand
ATTTTCTCTATATATATATATATATATATATATATATATATATATATATATATCATGGTGTGATCTAAAGCCCAAAAAACACAAGTTATATAAAGAATGTAAGATAGTAAAGTGTCATCACAAGACCTGCATTTTCATCCCATCTTCAGCAAGCCACAGATAATCATGTATCCTTGGGAGGTGCAACTTGAAAGCCTCTGAGTTTGGGTCTTCTGCCCAGCAGCAGAGCATATTTAACACCTGAATAAAGAAGATTTAGATTTAGAAAGAGAAGCACTTTGCAAATCTAAAACTCATGAGCCCATAAATATATGTACAAAATTAAGGATTAGAATACAATCAATAATCATAGTGGAGGAAGGGGTAGAACAGGAAATAACATAGCCTCGTGTCCCCAGTTTTTTTACTACGCCATTAAAGGATGATGCAAAAGCCATCTTGTTACTGATTGTAAAGATCTAGTATCTCTTTTGCACAAGCTCTGAAATGAATTACATATGTGTAATTTCTACTCTACCTTTAGCAGTGGGTGCCCTATAGAAAGCTGCATTGGTGAGTTTAACAATGCTATTTTGTTGGAAATTTTAGTGGAATTTTAAATCATGTATTTATAATTCATATGATTCTGGTATCCTATAATTGCTTCTCAGTACATAAACAGTAATGAATAGCAGAAACAAACAAAACCCAAAGAATATAAAAGCTATTTACCTTGTTAACTGGTCCTATGCATATATAGCGAGTATTCTCATCCTCGTAATGGATATGTTCTATTGCAGTATGAAGAGCCTTGTCTCTCAACTTCTTCCCAGGCCATCTCATGAGTACAGGCTCCACAAATTTGTCAAGAGTTGCCCAAAGTATGTCCTGGATGAGTGGGTGTGGGTAGTAGAGATCTTCCTGAAAAAGTGAAAAATACGTAAGATATATTATTTTTTAAAATGGCATAATGGAAACAAGTGAACAGAATTTATCCTCATTGAATCTTGAACAAAATAAAAACAGATGTCAACAAAATATGAGTTAATCAGGTCATTGACAACAACAGGAAGCCTTCTTCTTCATGAAAAAAGAAAATCAAAAAGATAAATGTGATGCACACGGATTAGTAAGTACACAAATTGCATTCCGCCTCTTAATTCTTTATAAATTTTACAAGGATATCATATCAATCTCTTTTAGGTAATGGAAAACCTTCTGTGTGAAGCAACAGGAGTATATCACCAATTTAATTAGTATTTGGATGACATCATGCACACGACATATACAGCTACAATAAACATGTGTGCGTTTTTTTTGGGTATGGGGTGGGGAATTTGATACTAAACTTCTCCTTTTGGAAAGGGATGGCATGTTGTTGATTAGATAACAGACATCGGTATTGTGTTCCCTGTATAGCTGTAAACATTACAATGAAACAGATTAATGCAAGCATCCTCCAACAAGTTTCTATTTTCCCATTCAGCTCCATTTTGCCGCATGCACGAGATAAATCGTGTAACATCACAAGCACGCCCATAAATATTGTATAATCTTTGGAAAGATACTAACTGGCATTCTCACTACAATCCATATACTTCTCTCTCGAAATTGATTTTGAACATAAGCATGATATTTAAAGAAAACAGGGGAAAGAAAATAAGACTTAAGCATATAAAGCCATGCAACTACAGAATAACCATACCCAAAATCCTTATAAGAATTTATTAACAGGACATAAAATTATAAAACTAAATCTATATAGAGCTTTATTCACCTATTCACTACATGTTAACTATAACTAGAAAGAGCACTAAGTGATCTTAATCATATGATATTGATAGACTCGTAGTCCTGAGTTATTATAAATTCAATCTGTGGTTCATGCTATTGTGAACCAAATATCAAAGCATTTATGAAACCTGAGTATGTATCTGGAATGCGGGTGTACAAATGGAACATGTATACAAACCTTGGCACAAAGGTTTCGTGCAGTATTCCAATCTATGTCATGATACGGAGCAGTAAACAGCTCCTTTCTCAAGGCTAAAACTGTGGATGTGATAGGTCCAACAAACCTCTTCCCATATAAGTATGACATAGGCAGGTACACCATTCGACAATGACACCACATCCTACCTGAAATATTAGACTAAAAGCTTAACTGGATTGAATTCAATTTTTAGCATATAATGAACTACCACTTAATAAGCATAATAAAAAATTGATGTTGAATAATTTATCCATAAAACCCCATCTACATGATATGAGCTTTTGCCAATATTAGCCTGCTCTATGCCATGGATATGATTTGTTTCCACACGGACCACACAAGAAAAGAATATGATAATGAGATAATAAAGTTTAGATTCAACTTTTACTACTAAACTGACGAGCTATTTTGAACTAAAGAAATGAAAAGCAAGTTAATTACAGAATATTTGCATAATAATGATGAATATCAGGTACTCACCTGGATGCACCGGAAGGAAATATGGAAGGACCCACATCTCAGGGGGCATCGGATTATTTCCAGACCACTCAAATACACCAAGTACCTAAATTTTTAGCAATGTATAAGATGAGTCGATAGCCCAGGCAACATAGAATCAAATACACAAGATGAAGGACAAGTTGCTATACTGAAAGCCAAAACTTTCCCCAGGATGTTATGTAAGTAGCACCACCATGGTCCAAAATCCACCTCCGCCCCTTCTCCATTGCCCCACCTCCATCATTAGCCCCTTCACCCAGCAATCTCAAAGTGACATAGTTCAGGGCACTACCAAACATGGTGCTATGACCTTCGATATGTAGACCCCATCCACCATCTAGATTCTACAGTTACAAGACGATTCTATTATATATAGATATAATCTCAATGACTCTTGAAAACATAATTTCCCTTTAAAAAGAACAAGTTCGTAACATAGGAGAAGTGACAACAGTTGTATGTTTATCTTCAAGTACATATATCTCGAATAAAGAAAAACACTAAGCTATACATGCCTGATGATTGTAAAGGTAACGGCACATCTCCCGTTTATGCTCTTTGGATAAGACTGCATTCAGTGCCCCAGTAATCGTTAGAGCGATAACCTGATTCATCAGATTAATTTGTACTGTCAGCAACTACATTAGTTAGTCATCTCTTGAAGAAGATACAATCTACGGATATATAAAAAGAAAAAAAAGAGGGGGGTCTGTTCTGACAGTTACATTATCCACAAACGGTAGAGTAAAAGGCATGTCTGGCAGTTGGCACTCTCACACGGTGAAAATGTTCTTTTTAACTTAAAAACTGCAGTACAGATGCTAAAACTTTGTTCAGGAGAAAATGAGACTAACCAAACCAGGCAATAAAAACATAGGGCCTCCATAGTCTCCTGGCCAATGTCCATCATCTGCCTGGATGGTTGAATGGTAACCAATAGCTCTTCTTAATACATTTGTAACTTTTTCCTCCGTGATATCTTCGGCGTCTTTTATATTGACTTTTGGGGGGAAAACAGAGAATGATCTCTCCTTCGCAAACTATAATTTTTGGAAATAATATCAGATGTCGAAGGATATATAAGAACAAGCAAAAACAGAAGCATATGAAATAAAGAATATGTATTCCAAAACTTGATGTGATGAAGACATTCCAAATTCTCTACTTCTGTCATTAACCAAGCCAGCACAGAGTAGAACAGATTAAACACTCATCAATAGTTACTAGCATAAGAATTATCTTAAAATCCACAAAAGCGGTGGCAAAACTCATATCTTTCAAACATCGGCATTCATACTTCCTAAATCCTAATAAAAAAATATAAGATTAGCTGCCGTCCTTACGTAAAGAACCACTAACAATGGTTTTTCTCCAAACTTTTACTACAATCCACTAAAGCAGCCTTTTTTTCTGGAATACATGAAGATTTCGCCTATCATCATAAGTCCGTTTCATTGTTCATAGTAAAACGATGATGAGATCAATCACAAAAAGAAACAACAATTTATGTGACAGATTTTTGTGAACCCGGCAAACTTAACTATCATCCTGTAGTTACTAATCCGGTTAACCAAATAGGTAAAGCCTCTAATATTCATACTTCGTCATTAGAACATGTTATTAAATAGGCCAGGACTTACAAATAATGTTACTTATGACATGCAAAATTCACCCTTTTCGTTTTTGTGAAGCCATAGTTGTGCCAGGCAAACAGTAAACACATACCAGCCAGACATATTCAAGCCATAGGTCCACACCTAGATAAGGTAGAACAAGGCATGAATTGAGAGGACAAAATGATAGCATTATAGGTAGACCCATATCATTTATTGTTTGGTCATCCAATCCAGCCATATGACTCGTACTTTGTATCTTTCATCAATAGATAATATCTAGTACTGTGCTGGAATCACCGATTATGTGACTAATCTCATTTAGGCAATATGACTTGTATCTTTACATGTATAGCTTAGGGACCATTGACATGAAAAGTGAGCATAGACAAGCTGTCCATCACACTACCCATCTACTAAACTTTCCAACTTCTCTTACCTCTTCATATCAATTCCACATCTTTGCTTTTTAAATATCGGAATTAAAAAAAATTGTGAGTGCCTATAGCTTTCCACACTCCGATTCAACTACTCAAAATAGACGGTTTGTACTTATATATCTCACGTACATAGCAGGTCAGGCATGTTCATATCCATAACATAAGAGTACTTCAATTTCATATACGTGTTTGGATTTTTCAGTGAACCCATTGTATAATCCTTCCATATCAATTAGAAATGGATGTTTATCTTTAAAAACAAACGTGGTAACCTCATATTCGGTTTTTGTACCGGATTGCGTCAATTAGAAGTACCTGCATGCGCATAAGCAGATCTGAGCTGTGTTTCTTTTCGAACCGATTGTCATGGAAGGCCTGTCGGACTTTCTCGATATCAGCGAGTTCTTCAAGGGACCCTAGCGTCGGATCAAACTCCCAAAATTGCCGGCCGACGTGATCGTTTACCGAACGGAGCCATGGACTCCCTCCCTCTGCGATCTTCAGTTTCCACATTGTTTTACTTCACTACGAAAATCATAATAATCGTTAGATCGTCAAAATTTCAGTTTCATGCTCAACAACACTAACAACATAACAGAAAGAAATGCACATATTCGTACATCTCGAACAGAAATGCAAGATTCCGAGCACAATCGCATTTCAAAATAATTTTGGAAGTAGACTATTTGCATTTGATTACCGATTTAGTTGAAGGGAGATAGGGGCCGACTGCTACGTGTGATAGCACATCTACTCCCACAACAATGACTGCTACCGCTACTACATATTACAGATTCTATTTTCAATAAATCCTTCAAGAATCATACTACTACAAAATTAATCCCTGTTGTTCACTAAAATCCTGTCAGATCCCCGACAAATATTATATTTTAGAGTTAATTACATAAATGGTCCCTATTGTTGTCATCAAATTTCACTTTTAGTCATTTAACTTTAAAAATTACAAAAATAATCATTTTGGTTGTCACTTCGTTTCACTTTTAGTCATTTATACTAACTGATGTTAAGTTTGACTGTTAGTCAAAAGGTATTTCAGTCAATTTCCAACTTATCTTCATTACCAAACAAATCTTACCTATTATTCTTATTTCCAAACATGATTAATTATCTTCTTTTCTAAACTAGTTACAAAACAAAACCATTTTAATTTATATTTCTTCACCAACACTCCTCTCTCTCTCATATCACTTTGCATCCCATCGAACTCTCATACCTCTCTCTAACCTGTGAGAACTCCACCACCGCCTCTGGTCGCCGGTTAGCCTACCATCACCACCTCCGATCTCTGGTAAACACGCCGCCACCACCTTCGGTAAACACGCAACCACCACCACCGGTCTCCATAGCTGATGATAAGGTAAGAACGCCGACGAGAAATAACACCGACGACCTTCGGTCTTCGTAGAACTCCGTCACTGGTAAGAACTGAGATCTGAGATTAGTTTGTAGTAGATCATTATCCTCTGGTAAGAATGTCGAGGACCACCACTGCTGCAAATTAGGGTTTTCTTCTTGACGGTCGAGTTTTCTTCTTGTCGATCGATGAAGATGCGAGGCGTAATAACTGAGATATGAAAATGAGCTTGTTCATCAATTGTTTTTTTTATTTTGTTCTTGTCAGATCTTGTAGGTGAGCTTTTAATTTCATCTTGTTAGTTTTTATACTTGAGTATTTTTTTTTGGGGTATTTATCAGATCTGGGTGTTCTTATTAAGTGTGTTTGATATTTTTTTTTCTTAGTCTCCATATTCGAGTACTGTGTGTGGTGAAAAACTTGAGATTGATGAAGATGAAGATGATGAATAGTAAGAACACTAACCCCAAGAGGGTGAACACTATGAAAATAAACATCAAGAACACTGAATAATAATAACAAGAACATAATTAAAACTAAAAATATTTGTTTTAAAAGATAACCAGAATTAATGAGTATAAAACTAATAAACTATTACTTAACATTGTAATTAATAATGATTTATTAGTTAATTTTGATAAAAGTTAATTAATTATTAATTTTAACAAAAAGGGGTAGATAGAGGTTAAGAATGTGTTTGGCAACATGGATAAATAGCAAATTGACTGAAATGTCATTTGACTAACGGTAAAACTTAACACCAGTTAGTGTAAAGGACCAAAAGTGAAACAAAGTGATAACCACGGTGACTATTCTTGTAATTTTTAAAGTTAAAGAACTAAAAGTGAAATTTAATAACAACCACAAGGACCATTTATGTAATTAACTCTATATTTTAAAAGAATTTTATATACATCTTTATAAAACTTCATAATTGGATGATGATTTGTATACAATAACTTGTTGTAATACATAATAAAAAGTTATTTCTTAGATCATTATACTCATAAATTTATGAACGAAATTAATACATAGTGGGTTAGTAGAGATAAAAAGGTATTAATTGTTGCATATGGCAGGAAATTATTAAGCACAAATTATCACCCTCTATAATTAGGCAACAAAATTTTGGGCTCTATTGAATTAACTTATAAATTTATTAAATTTTTGATAAGTTCGTAAGGCAATTATTTTAAGTTAATATGCTTCTGAATTAAAATTTATGACTTGTTTAAGTTAATAAGCTCATAAACCAAACAAAATGGGTTATGAGATATAAAATTTGAAAATATATTGTCATAATTTAAAATTTTGAAGATAATAGATAAATTCTCTTTTGTCTGTATGTATGTAACTGATATGACACTAAAAACGATTATAGCTTAAGGTTATGGAAACTTTTGTAAAAAAAAACTCTATTTGTAATTATAGTCCCGAGAAAGATAAAACTACATGTAAAGAGGTTTATAGTAGTAAAATACTACATAAATAATACCGTGTAAGAGGAAACAACAGTTAATTCTACAAACAAGGTAATTAAGGAATATGTTAATATTGTCACTAAGAAATGAACTCAAGAGATGAAGGCGGTTAATTAAATCAAATCCTTCCTTATTTCACTTAAACTTCTCAAACAATGATTCCTTTTTATTATCACTTAAAATGAAATTTTATTATTTATTTAGTTTATAAAATGTTCATTTTTGTATTATAAAGACCGGTCCTTATAAATTTGTGTGAATAGTAAATACCGTTAGTCCTTTTATACTTAAAGATGTTGAATTATGACTACAGAATGGGATTCTTTGAAATCATCGTTTGCTAGAGTTAGTTTTTACTTTTAAGTTTAGAATACAATTCATTTCTTCTTTTAAACTACATGATTTTACAAACCATGTAACTTCAAAATTCATAAATCGTATTCTTCGATTAAAACTACTTTGTTTTCAATAGTTGAGTCTGATTTTTTCACATGTAGGCAAATGAAAATTACGATAAGACAACGAAAGAATAGTAAAGACAAAAGTTATATATTATATATTTTTTGGAAAAGTTGCATTAATAGTTAGAGTTTAGGCCACTGAATTGTATCTTATTTTTTCAAAAGTGTTGATGTATATAATTTTCTATTTTATTACCCGAGTAGGTAACTTGTTTTGTAGTAAACTGATAAAGTAAATAACAATTTGAATTTTTCGAGTAGGGATTTGACTCTAACCGGTGTTCACACCGTTTGATCATCACCAAACTTTGGTGAACTGACCGTAATTTCTTTTTAGGTGTGATGATGGAGTCTGATCGGTCTACTGTAGGTCGTCGTTATTTGATTCAAATATAGTTGTGTTGTTGTTTTGAATATGGCAATGACGACCGACATGAGACCAATCAAACTCTATCATCATTACCATAAAGGAATTCCAGACATTACACCAAGGTTTGGTGGTGATCTAGCAGTGAGAGTAATCGAAAAAGTTAGGTCCTTACTTTAATAAGTCACAACAAAGTATGTTGCCTATTTGGGTAATTAAAAAGATAGTCTATTACACGGATTGGTCCTTTTAAAATATGGGTTATTTTACATTTAGTTCTTTAAGTAAAAAAGTTGCAAAAAACCTCATTTAAATGAGTTTATTTGCATATGATTAGTCATTTGATTGTTAACTTTAACAGTGTTGCTATTAAACATTTTAAAAGTCTATTTTACCATTCGTAATATTACAATTCTACTGACTCAAAACAAATTAGATAATATTTAAAGAAATTCTTTATCTCCCTCTCTCACAATATCTGTAACCATTCACAACCAATTCCCTCATTCACACTCTCTCTCGCACTTTATCACAACCACCGCCCTACACCGACCAACCTCCGACCACCGCAGTCATAACCAAAACCATATGAACACCCATACTCTAGATTCATCAAAATTGTCGTACGAACACCCCCAAATCCATATTTCAAATTGATTTCGAAACCTAAAAAACCTAAACCAACTTCAGATTTGTTGCTTCTTTTGTCAACGGAGATCTTGCTAGCAATGGCAACTCACCATCGTGGGTTGCATCGAAAACTTGCCTTCTTTATTCTTTTTTTCATTTTCCCCATATCTAGTTCTTTTTCTCAAGTCTGTTGTGTGTTTGCGTTTGTGTGAAAGAGTGATCAATCAGATCTGGTGTGTTATGTGTGTGAGAGAGTGATCCATGTGTGCTTGATTTCATGTGTGTGATAGAGTGATCCATGTATGTGTGCTTGATTTCAGGTGGTGAATGGTGCTGGTGAAAAGATGATGATGGCGGTGGTGGTGGTCCAGTGGTGTTGACGGACTCGCGGTGTTGGTTTAGTAGTGACGGCAAGCTCAGAGCGGTGATGGTCTAGTGGTGGCATCGGTCCTACAATGGTGGTGTTATGGGTTTGTCACTTTGTCACTGTATCAGATGATAGAAGGGGGTTTGTTTGGATTTAAATAGGGTGTTTGGATTAGAATATAAAAGAGTAAAATAAGCTTTAGGATTTAAGTGCATAAATTATAAATGACCAATTTGTAAAGGGTAGAATAGGTATTTTAAAAAGTTTATAGCAACACCGTTAAAGTTAACCATCAAATGACTAATCACGTGTAAAAAATTCGTTTAAAGGATGTATTTTATAACTTTTTGGCTTAACAGACTAAATGTGAAATAATTCTTGTTCTAAAAGGACCAACGGTGTAATTGACTCTAAAAAAATAAATTACCTACATCGACACTTTTAGAAAAATAAAATCCTATTCAGTGGCCTAATATATCTATTTGGTTATGTTTATATTAATTTTGGTTAAGAAATATTAAATGACGACAATGTCAAATACAGAAGTAGTGAAGTACCATTTGATACTTTTGTAATGGGTACAGTACGCTTAAATACAAAGAATATGATTAAAATTGTTATTATATGTAACTAACTTTATTTTGTACATAAGAATACGAACAACTCTTGTAATTAATTCATTGTATGCAGTCGGTAACCTATTAATCAAGATACTGGTCTTTTTCTTATGTCTTCAATTTTTTCATTACATTCTTCCCAAGGGTTTATCTTCTTGATGGTTCTTGAATGTTTAACATAAATGAAAAGCCAATCAAAGTTTAGAAACAAAATTGAAGCTATAGCAAAAATTGGTTTATAGAAACAAACAATATGCGATTTATGGAAACAAGAATGAACAAATACGATTGAATGATCTTGAAATCCTTTCCATCTGAAAACCTAAATCTTGTAAGACTTGATTTTTGGGAACAAACAAGATTGATTGAATTCTTGTACGACTTGACTCAATCAATTTTATGAAATAACAATCGAATGGTGTCATGGGGTTAAACATCAATCAATTTACGGAAACAATCATATGGATTCATGCGAGTAAAACATAAATCGATTTATGAAACAACATCGATTTTTAGAACAATTGACTTAAGAATCCCTAATAAAGAAGCCCTGATCGATTGTTTCAACAATAAATCGTAACTTGTTTCTAGAACATAATTGAATCGTCTGATCAAAAGATGGTTTGTGATTTATGAAACTCGACAAACCCTAAATCAGATTGTGATTTCCAAAAACTTCAAGAAGATGAAGCAATGTGAATAACATGTGTGATTTATAGAAACGCAAGAACATTGAATGGAATTGTGACTTCTAGTATGGATCTACCGTTGGCTTGTGTGCTCATGATGTGGATGAATGTTAGATTGCGTGCTTGAAAATACATGAACACTACAAAGAACAACAAGATTTGCTGACCAGCTCTTGTTCAAACAAATTTAGGTGAAGAATAAACTTTTGGTGAAGAAGAAAATAAAAGTCTGAAAAAAGAAAAAAAGACGGGTGACCTGCTCCAAAATCGAATGGAAATAGAATTCAAATGATAATATGCAATGAAAAGAAAATAAAATTTTGAAACTCGATGGAAAATGAAAGACATCATCGGAAACCAGAAAATGTCAATGGATTCTAGGTTTGGATGGGTTTACCGGAAATTACATTGGTGACCTGCTCACCTTGCATATAATGAACTAAAATTAGAAGTTTGTTTTATTTTTAGATACAATATAAAGTTGATTTTATACAATGACAGTTTTGCAAAGTTGATTGTTTATTCCTCACAATTTGCTCTTTTTCAAATTTATAAAATACGCAAAATATTGATTATTCGATAATCCCGAGGGCATCAATCATCGTATGTTTATATTTATTATTTGGTATACAAAATTTATATTTATTATTTGGTATACAAAATGCGATCACTTACGTAATTGATTTACACAGTGGTTGTAATATATGAATGAATTTAACGAGAGAAGTTAAATTCCTGTATATTTTACGGATATATTATCCTCGTAGAAGACCAAATAAATAACCATGTCCACATGTATAGTAACCAATAAAAAATAGAAATTAATATGTGCGGGCAGTTCAAAGAGATGCTTCTTTTTCTTACTATCATTTTTAATTTTAAACAAATTACACGAAAATACAATAAATTATATTAATATTGTCATTGTATGTAACCGACTTTATTTTATACCTAAAAATACACACAACTTACAAATTTTGTTCATTGTATGCAAGTTACCTATTATAACAGGTAACTTACTGGTAATCTTGAAAAAATAAAAGAACTTTGGTACTTAAAAATATAAAAAAACTTTCAAATTTTGTTCATTATATACAATGGATAACCGGTAACCTGGTAATCAGGTTACCAATTGTATACAA
>JAUEJL010124374.1:0-11655 GCA_032274825.1 Drosophyllum lusitanicum | reverse complement strand
TATAATTCGTTTCGTCTAACGATTAACGGTTTGTGAGATAATTAATTTTAAATAAATTAGAGGAGAGAGAAAGTGAGAACCAATAATCAAAAAGTCAGAAATGTCCTCCTTCATACAAATATATCAATTTTGATTATTATCTAAGATTGAATGTGAACCATTAAATCTTAAAATCTAATGGCTATAAATTATCCATCAGGACTATGAATTAAATTAGGACTGTATTGAACATTTCTCTATATTTCTTGTATAGTGATATCATTGGTTGTGTGTTTTTTTCCCGTAAGAGTTTTTTCACCTTAAATCTTAATGTTCTCGTTTTTTATTATTTATTCTTATTTCGTTTTTACGTTCACTACAAGAAAGTAGTTGATTGTACACGCTTATTAATTCATATTTACGCACTTGAAAGTGCGAAGAAATACAAAGTTAGCACTTGGCACATCCGTGAAGAAATTAGGTGTCACACAAATTTTCACTCTTTAAAGTGTGAAGTTATTTGAATAATTCTTCACCTTTTAAGTGTGAAGATATACATGAAAATGTTCACGCTTTTACGTGTGATGATTTTGGGAAATTTCTTCACGCTTTTAAGTGTGAATTTTTAAATATTTCTTCACACTTTTAAGTGTGATGATTTTAAGTCATTTTTTTACATTTTTAAGTGTGAGAATTTTTAGACATTTCTTTACGTTTTTAAGTGAGATTTTTAAGCTATTTGTTTATAAATTAAGCATTAATTATTTATAAATTTGCGATCTAATATTTTAACACACATCTAAGAACTAAACAGCCGATGACAGCACTTAATCAAGCTACCAAAATAATACTTTGTGATCAATTACACCTTTGAACACCAAAAATTGTTTATAAACGTGAGAAAAATATCACACTTAAAAACGCGATTAATTTAAAAAACTTCATTTATAAACACGTGACAAAGTTTTATGTTTTTTTATTCGCACTTATAAGTGTGAACATTTCTTCTCACAATTATAAGTGTGATTTCTTTTAGTTTTGCATATTTTTTCACAACTATAAATGTTTAAAAATTTTAAACATTTAAAAATATTAACACTGTAATTTAGACATTTCTTCTATAAAGCATGAAGAAAAAACCGTGAAAAATTGTTACTTTTGTTGTAGTGGTTATTCGATATTTATATTTTACAACAATGATTTTAAAGTTGTTAATAATGTGATTCGAGTTCAATTTTTGTTTTAAACATAGTTTTCTCCGGATATTAATGTTTACCATTAAAAAATTAATCATGTACATAGTTTATGTTCGAGATATAAAAGTATTTAGCCCAACCTAAAGCCAAGCAATAGGAATAGCAATAGGATGGGTATAGGATGAGAATTGGTGAATCCAATTTCATACTTGATTACTAAATTATGTCATCTCGTCTCATCGGATACCTGGTTACTAAATAACCATCAGGGCGGGTATCGGTTATCCCAATTTAACGTTCTTAGCCGATTCAAACTCACAAATAAGGATATTCGTCTCTTAAAATTTGCTTAAACAAACAATGAGTAAAACTTTTTACATAAATTTTAAATGTTACATGAATACAATCATCCACGTACAAATTTAAAACATCTAATTTTATAATAAGTGAATCAAATCGTTACATAAACAATAAAAACAATATTATCAATCTCCATTCTCTATATTCATACATTAGTAGTTTCACAAGTTGAAAATTTTCTAAGTTGAAGTTCTACGGTTGTCAAATAAACAAACAAACAAAATCTACTATATAATTAATAACTAAAGATATATATGGCTAATTTTAGAGTTTACAATGTCATATATAGTTACTTCGTTACCAACATTGTACACATAGTTAACTTATAATTCTAACTAATATATTAAAATATTAATACGTTAGTAAGAGAACTATATATAAAAAATTATTAATAGTTCGGAGTTGGTAAACGGAACAGGGTATGAGATTGGGTAATTTGACGGGTATCGACTAAAACCATAGCCGTCCCAATCTCACGAATTTTTTTCAAAAGAATCTCATATCCGATCTCATAACCATTACCCGTCCGAAACCAGTCATATTCAGAATTTCCTACTAGGGTCTTTGACATCCCTATCAAGCAATCATTAATCTTCAGTAGCTTGTTTACTCATATGTCTCAAGGAAAAAAAACAATTGGGGTGAACGCCTGTATTATAGTTATTTACACATATGTCTTTAAGGAAAAAACAACTAGTTTTGACATCTATCACATCATATCGTATCATATAGTTTAAGAAAGTCGGTTTAACATAAAATTTAAGATATGATTAAGGGAAATTATGCATTTATTTCGACCGATACCATTGAGATTCTGAAATGATTGCTAATTGTAGCAAAATCTTAATCTTATTTATGCTACTTTATAATACATACAACAATCAACATTCTCTTTCTATATCGATTTAGAGAATTCTTAATTTTCAATCAATGTTACATCCAAACCATCCATTTTATATGGATTGATCACATTAACCAAATTATTAACCTTCTAAACTAGATTAAGATTTCTATTAATGCTAAGAGAAATGAAGATTCCTTGTGCTCAATGTGATATGCGGCATATGCCCTCGTGTTTATCGTAAACAGGGTTAGGGGTTGACCCAGGATTTTTGTTGACTAGTGACACCATATAATAGCAAAAATAAAACTAATTAAATTGTTATGCGGCATATGCCCTCGGTTTTTTTCTGGTTTCCAGATAATCAGGTCGGATTAACGAGGTTTCAGCCAAAATTTAAAACAAAACACAATTATATAAAGCCATGTTAATTAAATTGTTATTTTTAAGGTAGACTAAAGTATTTTAAAGGTATAAATCAAATATTGAAATATCTTATCATTTTTTTAAAACCATTTTCATTAGATTTTGGAGGCCTGAAAAAAATCAATAATGGCACCCCAAAAGTTCTGTGGCACCGGCTGGAAAACGATGAAATTTTTCACTCCGTATCCATAATTGACTGGTGGCTCGTGCCACCACCGGACTACACCAAGGTCCACCCCTGAAGAGGGTCGTCCGAAAATTTTTTGGGGCCAAGGCACAACTAAAAAACGGGACCCTACAAATACAAGGGCAAATTTCCGAAATATGTGACTTAAATATCGAAATTTGCCAATAAAAATAATATCCATTTTGTGGCCGATAAAGAATTCTAAATTTCAATTTGTAACAAAAAAGAGTATTGCTAACCAATTTGACCAATAACCGGTTAGAATTGGCTTAGGTGACAATTATTTTAATTTTTTAAGCAATAGACCTTAATTAATGTTTATATGGCTTTTTGTAACAACATAACACACACACACACACACTCTCTCTCTCTTTCTCTCTCTTTCTTTCTTTGTAAGCCTACTCCTAAACTACACGCTTTTGTCCACGGCTGGATTAAAAACCATGACCATGGCATACACCTTTTTAACACCTTGGTACCGCTACTGCTACAAGCTCTTTGGTTAAAGTGGAATTACAGTCTTCTTTGTCCCCTACGACTCTACCTCTTCTAGTTTTCTCTCTCCTCCACGACTCTCGCTCTCTTTCTTCTCTGTGTTATCGTCTATGCCACCGTCATGCAGTCGACTTGCACCATCGTAGTCATTAAACTCAATCTATTTGTCCCTATCACTATAGCCTTCGGTCCTCCTCCACCGATTTATGGCCAGATTCATGTGTGTGAGTTAACTCCGCCACTACCACTCTCTTCCTCTCCGATGGTGACAACTCTCTCCTTCTTCTTCTCAGATTTCTTTTTTAAGATTTGTGTATTTTAGATTGGGCTTATTTTTTTAGATATGTGTATTTCAGATCGGGTTTGTATTGGTGATGTGTTGTTTAGAGTGAGAGTTTGTGTAGTGTGCGATTAGGGTTTGTGTATTCAAGATCTTGAGTGTCGTGTGTGTGTTGTTTAGGTGTGCGATTAGGGTCTTTGTTTGTATTTTGTGTTTATGTTTGAACATGGTGCGATTTGGGTTTGTGTTTGTGTCTTATCTTTGAATCTGGATTTGGGTTTGTGCTTTGTGTTTAATATGGATTTAGGTTTAGTTTTGTGTTTGTGATCTTGTATTTGAAACTAAATTAGGATTTGTGTTTATGTTTTGTATTTTGCGTAGTGTTATTTATGTGTGAGTTTTGGGTTAAGTATTGTGCGTGTGTTGTTTAGGTGTTCGATTGTTTGGTTTATTCTTGAGATGAACAGAACATGAAAATGAACATATGAATGTTTTGGGTTCTTAATGATTAACTCAAATGATAATGAACACAAATGAAGAACATTGATAAACACATAAATGATAACTAGGATGAAGAACACATATGAGGTTAATAAGTTATATTAATCGGCAATTTATAAAATAATTCATAAAATCTAATTTGTAATTAGAGATTAATGAGTTATTATTAATATCATTAATTTAGTAGCTAGTAAAAAATAAAGATTAATATGTAGACAGTTATTAATTATTAATTAACTAAAATATTTAATAACTATAAACTTCGATTAATATTTAAAATGACTGATTGCCATGTGTACATTCATGTCAGCATAAGGTGTGATATAGTGTTGGCTATGTTGCCACATGGACATCCAATTCAGTGGTAACCTGTTGATTAGGTTTATTAACAGGTCAACATACCTTCTCTTTTACAAATTGGAAATTAGAGTCCTTTTTCGGCGAAAAAAAATTAGACATTAGCTTTATTGGCAAATTCAATATTTAAGTTGTCTTTTTCGGCAATTTGACCAAAATATAATTATAAAATATATGAGAGGACAACCTAATAAACAAACTAAATAATTTAACTGTAACACCGTGATTTTTAAAACTACAGCTTAACAAAATGTTTTAAATATTAATCAATCATTAGCAACAAAAGTCTTAAACCGCAAGTGAAGTAAATACAAACCAACAAAAAATCACAATGTCACACCGTGACAAAATCTGTATATAAATGTCTATTGGTATTATTCGTCCATCACTAACTACTCATAGTGCATCCCATCTAACCAAGCCGAAATACTAAGCTACCTGCACGAGTACAATACACATTTTAAAAGAACATGTGTGAGTTTACGCCTTGTGAGTCTATAGGGTTAAGTAAACAAAATCTGTTAAAAATGTATTAAAGATAAAACATTAATACAATTATCAAAAACCATACCCGACCCGTATGTATATTTGACTCACGAAGTGAATCCCACATAACATATATCATGTATATGAGTCAAATAATCGAATCAGCTAACATAGCATGTCATAACCATTCACATACCGCATACTGTGGTTAGTATATGTACTCGCTAAGTTTTTTCTAGCCATTGAGCCCCGTCCTGCTAGGTAACCCCGTTCACTAATCACACGATAAGCAACCCGTGGATCGATTGGGTAGCTACTCCCGATCCATGCATGAGTGTATGTTAGACGATCCTTTCGCTACTCTGACTATGCAAGTACAGTTACAGTGTTGTAGTTCAAGTGTAAGTACAAAGGGGGCAACCGTTATTTACCCCTCTGGACACTTGCATGATGTTATCAATACGACTACACCTTCTGTCATACATCACTCCGGTACTCGAGCACACAACCATACTCTCATACCATGTGTTGCTAAGGGTATCTAGAAACCCCGAAACTCCATATGTGGCTAGCACTTATACCTAGAAGGTCATCAAATGACAACTAGGTCCGTAAATCCATAAGTGAGCATGTAAGGTTACTACCCCCGCCCAACAAGTCATATACATGTATATAAATCAAAGATCAATCATATAAACCGTAAACAATCAAAACATGCAATAACAATCTTGTTAGCATACATGAATCATATATTTGCAAGTAATACATTTAGCATATTAAACCATCAAATTTATTTTCGTTTAAAGAGCTAGAAAATATAAATTTGCTTTATGTATTCAGTTTTGTAAAACTACTGAACTCACCTAAGATTTGTGAGTCAAAACCGCGGATCACCGAAAAGATCTACCGAGCAACCTCAAGATAAACGAACCCTAATGAGTAACCGAGTTACGGGAATCGAAAACAAATGATAACACTGAAGGTATTTGTTTGGCATAATCAAGTAGTAGCGGAAGCATAGTATAGATCAAAATTTTAAAGAATCCAAACAAACACATCCATGGACCAAAATCTAGACATGGTATTGCAACTAAAATAAATAAACAAGATAAGAAGTGTTATACCACAATGCAAAGCACAAAGAACTTCTTTCTTGTCAAGATGCGAGAATCCAACCAAGAACTCCTCTAGTGTAGTCCACCCCAAGGTATGTTGATTCCCAAATGCTAGTATGTTGGTGTTAGACACCAAAGCAACAAACAATGTATGTATTTTACTCTCTTTGTGCACCAAAACTTGATCACCAAAAGAGAATGTCAACTAGAGAGAATATTAGCATGAACCAACCCTTTGTTACACTCACAAGTCAGTTCAAATGCACAGAAAAATGTCACATTGAAGCTGCCAAATTAATTGACATAAACCCCATTAAACTGAGTGTTTAAGGCTGTTGATTCTGCAGTTACAATGTACGGGCACGCCCGTGCCTTATATGGCACGGTCGTGCCGGCCCAACAGACCACGGTCCAGCCCAAGGCCAGTACCCTCGTGCCTGTTGGATTAGGCACGCCCGTGCCTCACCCTGCCAAAACCCATTTTGGCCTTTTTCTCTCTTTTGCTTGATCGTGTTGCCGGAATCAATACTTAGTGTGTGACCCAATAGGCCTATACCTCATCAGCAGTGCTATTAACTCGTGCGTGTCAGCGGGCATATACCAACATCTTCATCATCGACATCATAGACCTCACTATCATGTTGCTCATGAGTTCTCTTTTTACCAAACACCATTTTTGTTTAACACTTTAACTCATTGTGTTCTATTGAGTTAAAAAGATAAAAAAACAAAGAAGGAGTGAAGGACATGAGGAGTGGACTGTGGACTGAGAAGAGTGGGTGAAGCAAGGAGCATACTGAGTCACCGACTATCAATGGTGTTTGTTTAACACTTTAACTCACTGTGGAGCACACTGTTGCTGTAGAAATTAGAAACTAAAAAACTAGAAGTGTAGAAGTATAGAACAGAGAAGGAGGACTGGACTCTTGAGGAGATCGATTATCAATATGAATTATGAAATTGAAAAACTTGTACATATTAATAGATGTTGGGATGAGAAGTTAATGATCATTTGTGTTTGAGAAGAGTGTAATCAGATGAGAATCGAGGAGGCAAGTGTGAAAGAACGGTTCATTGTTTTCCCGCTCGACGAATTGAAGGCCCAATCAACTAACATTTAATCGTTCCAATCGTATGTGAAATTGTTGTACCTGTAGGGATTAATCAATAAAAATCTCCTTCCAATTAACGAATTGAAGATCGATCGGTCGATTTGACTTTCAATCCGGACCGCTTTGACCAACGATCTAGTTCGCGAACCGACATGCGATCAGAACGCGTTCGTACCGCATTTGGGATCGATCGATCCAGATCGAGGATCATGGGAGGCTCAGCAATTTATATGACTATGGGTCGAACATTATCAAGTCTCCACAGAAATTATCCCCTAACTCCATCGGGGTATCCCAAGAACACACATTTTTACGCTCTTGGCTCTAACTTTTCCTGATTTGTATGAGCATATGTTATGCTGCCAAATACTCTTAGATGACTATAATCTGTTTTATTTCCTGACCATAACTCCATTGGTGTTTTAAGGTTTATAGTAGTAGAAGGTGACTGGTTTATTAAATAGGCAGAAGTAGACACAGCCTCAGCCCAAACATTTTTGGTAAGCTAGAATTAGACAACATACATCTGAATTTATTAAGAAGTGTTACGTTCATTCTTTCTGCCAGACCATTCTGCTGTGGAGTGCCCACCACCATGTAATGTCTTGCTATACCATTGGATTTGCAAAAATTAGTGAATTGTTGATTGAAAAATTCCAAACCGTTGTATGGTCTAAGCTTCTTTACATGCCCGCCAGTTTGATTTTCAACCAAAATCTTCCATTCTTTAAACTTCTCAAATGCCTCATCTTTCTTCTTTAGAATGTATATCCATACCCTTCTGAATGAACGTAATTAATGATACCTTCAGTGTGATGCGATTCCCTGCTAAAAGAATTCTGTGAGACTTTCCAAACACACAATGTTCACAACATCCTATGTCAGATATGTTTATTTTTCCAAACACTTCTTTCTTGTTTAACTCCTTAAACCTTGATTACTTATATGGCCAAGTCTTTTATGCCCCATTAGTGTAAGATCTTGTTGCTCATTCTCTACTAGGGCTGCCTCTTTAGACTCAACATCTCCTTTTACAAGATATATATATCACTATCTCCTCGAATTCCTTCTAACACAATCCTAGACCCTTTAACAAACCTTAATTTTCCATCTTTAATAATGACTGAACACCCATATTTTTCCAAATTACCCATAGATATTAAATTCATACACAAATTAGGAATGTACCTAACATTCGTTAGTTCACACATTAACCCATTTTGTGTCCGGAGCTTGACCTTCCTAATGCCTTTGACCTCACATTGCCAATTATCACCCAACTTGACTGTTCCAACATTGGTTTCTTTGAAATCTTCTAAAATCTCTCGACGGGGAGTCATATGGTATGAGCAACCAGAGTCAATTACCCATTCATCTTTTACTTCAGTACTTGACACCATAAGAACTTTTGCACTGTCATAACCATAGAAAACCCATCTGAATTATACATATCCTTAGTTCTTGATTGACTACCACCCTTCTTTTTCCTCCTTTCAAGACAATCCTTCTTCAAATGTCCTTCAGAATGACATATGAAACACTTCTGTTTGTATTTTGATTTGGATCTTGAAGAGCCCTTTTGTTTGAACTCTCTTTGATCAGTCCGACCTCGTACAAAGAGTCCTTCACGTGCGTCATCCTTTGAATCATACTTTTTCTTCAATTCTTTTGCATTCAATACGGCAAGAACTTCTTCCATTGACAAGCTTTCACGACCATACATCATTGTATCCACAAAATGTTCATATGATTCTCGG
Organism: Drosophyllum lusitanicum; assembly: GCA_032274825.1. Classification (NCBI taxonomy): domain Eukaryota; kingdom Viridiplantae; phylum Streptophyta; class Magnoliopsida; order Caryophyllales; family Drosophyllaceae; genus Drosophyllum; species Drosophyllum lusitanicum. The sequence goes on along the minus strand of JAUEJL010124374.1, from coordinate 2,563 downwards.
AGAGAGGTCAAGAAGATGATTGCATGACCCTCATCTTCCAAAACGACATCAATATTTTCCAAATCAAGCACCAATTTATTAAATTCATCGATGTGATCCTCCAACGATTTTCCTGATGTCAATTGAAACGTATAGAGTCGTTTCTTGAGGTACAACTGACTTGCCAGTGACTTCGTCATGTAGAAAGCCTCCAATTTTGCCCAAATTCCAGCCGCTGTAGCCTCTTTAGCAACTTCTCGCAATACTCGATCACCAAGAGTCAATATGATTGCACTATGAGCCTTATCCATGATTTCTGCTCATTCTCGTGCTGTTAGAGTTGCTGGTGAATTTGCTTCTCCGCCAAGTGCCCCTACAATCCCTTGATGTACCAATAGAGCCCTCATTTTTACCCTCCAGAGACCAAAATCGTTCTTCCCGTCGAACTTCTCTAAATCAAATTTCGTGGAAGCCATATTGAGCCCAAGTATGCTCTCTTCCTTCTCGAATCAAGATTACTCACTGTATTTCTCGATCTTCTTCTTTGATTACAGATCCCCTAAATCAGATTTGTTCTTCCCCAGCCTTGAGAGCACAAGGCTCTGATACCACTTGTTGAAATTGAATAACAACTCAAGAATGAATACCCAATTAGGATTGAATGATCTTATTAAGAAGAAAGGGTTTCCCCTATTACTGCTTACAATCACATATACTCAACTGAAACAAAAATAAAAAAAAGGTCATCTGTAACCTCACATTAATCTTCTTATAAGCAGATAAGAAGAAGAAGTTACATTTGACTCCCCTCAACAATACAAAATTATACTAACTAGCCCTCAACTTAAGAATATACAACAATATATTTGTAATTCTGTATAGTCTGACCAATTAAGAGGCTATGAGGGAAATATGTAAGACTTGGACATAGTTAGTATGGTGGACGTGTAGTAGATTAGTAGCAAAAGTGACATTGTCATAAAGACTTACGTAGCTAAACGGAAGAGGATATGACAATTCATAGAGAAGAAGATTACCTAGTCATGCAGATTCAACTATCTTGTTGATGCCACCCCTTGACTCCACCTCAAGACTGGCCGGTAAGAATATATAACATGGACAATCACAAAATGATCAACTAAAGTTTGACCGACCAGTTTCAAGGCACCTATATCGTATAGCATAAACAGAAGCAACTAATATTTTAGTAAAGTCAGAAAGAATGTATAGACCACTGAGCATGATTTAGATTTGTTGGTTCCTAACGTGTGCTTCCGCTTCTAGATTTTATATGATAAAACAAGTACAAATGGTGTTTTAAAAATGATATAAAATAAACTACACACAAATAGACAAGTAAACCTATAAGTAGACCTTAGATAAGTGCTTGATGATCGGAGATAAACTATACACAAATAGACAAGTGTACACCAACTGGCAAGTACACCTATCAAAGTAGAACCACGGTGCATATGAATATATAAGACCTCGAAGGACTGCTAGATCGAGAGAACATTTTTGAGAAAGAATTCAAGTCGGAGGGTGTAGAGAAAGTAGACAAGGTATTAGAGGAAGTTGAATATGAGTCGGATGAAGTTCAATCATTAGCATCAATCTAATAATAATATTTAATAAACAATATAAATATTTGAAGTATTTGAACAATTATATTAACGTAAAAAAACATATTTCTTGGGTCTTATGAACACTTATGGTTATATTTGAGTATTTATGAACAAGTCACAAATATGTATAATTTCGAAATTTATAAGTAAATATTCCAATAAGATTGAATAATCCTTGATGATACCGATTACTTGCAACTTCTCGGCCAGCCGCTCGAGTACCCGTGAGGTTAAAATGTAACCATTCGAGTCCATCAACATATAGTTTTAAACCAAAATGTCCCATTTCAGTGAAAGAGGAAACAAGTTTAGACATGGTAAGAAGCAAGATGACGATCTAATAGAAACAAAGATTTAGATGTCGAGACTCATTGTGTCATGATGAAGGAGCAACAAAACCACGCAAGAGGACAGTGGTGATGCTCATGGCGATCGGTAAACATAGGGATTTTCTACAGTACCTATGATATAATATGATATGGTGTATAATAGGGGTGACAATCCTGTTGTGTTGGATTGATGTGTCATAAACACATGACCCGAACATGACCCATTTATTTATTTGTGTGAGGATTCAAAACACTACATGTAATACGGGTTAGCATGTTGGTGAACAATTTACATGTTGGTGTGTTATTATAAGGATGACGGGTTGTAAACGGGTCAATGTGTTGGAAGGTTAGTAGGTTTATAAATTACATGAGCTGTCGAAAAATCATAATTTTTAGAGTAAATTACTGAAATGGTCCCTGTGATTTGTTAAAAGTTACTAGTTTTGTCCTTTAAGATTAAAAATTACACTACATGTCCCTATGGTTGTTTTTTTGTTACTAAACTGGTCCTTTAGCCATTTAAACTAACGGCGCTAGTGTTATAAATTTAAAAATGACCATTTTGCCCTTTTATAACATCACAAACTCAGTCCCTATGGTTTTCAAATAGTTTCGCATTTAGTCCTT
>JAUEJL010124373.1:0-23907 GCA_032274825.1 Drosophyllum lusitanicum | reverse complement strand
ATCGTCGTCTGTTGCAATTGAACCCTAAACCGTCGTTTGTTGCAATCAAACCCTAAATCGTCGTTGACCTTCGGGCGAGGCGGCCAATGCCGCAGCCGACGTCGTTGTCGACCTTCCGGCAAGGCGGCCAACGCCGCAACCGTCGTTGTCTGTTGCGAAAGAACCCTAATCGCCGCCGTTCGTTTGTTGTGATACAACCCTAATTGCAGCCGTCATCATCTGTTGCGATGTATTTCCGGGGAGTCCGGCGTTCATCTGTTGCGATTGAAGTTAACCCCGGAGATGATGAGTAGTCCGGCGTCGGCAAGGCGGTGTAGCAGCTGCCGCCGACGAGTTTCCGGTGACCTGAGCCACCATTTCTCGTTTTCATTTCTTTATGGTATAAAACAAGGGCATTTTTTACTCATTTTCATTTCCCACCATTTCCATTTTTCACCCATTTCCAGTTCTCTCCATTTCTTTTCTCTCTACCAAACACCCCCTAAGTTGCTCCATACCACAAAAGAAGTTTAGATGGAGTGGTTAGGAACATTCCTTTGAGAGTATTTGCTTGGGTTCGAATCCTAGGTACCTATTTTTATTTTAGCTGTGAACATTAGTGTGTAAAGGAGAGATCGTCAATCAAGTTTAATATGTAGAGGAGAGCTCATCATGAGGATTAATAAATGCTATCCATTTATTTGTAATATATAATTTGACTTTAATATTTGTATTAAATTCAACACACATTTTTTTATATTAGTTACCCATTTATAATAAGTATTAAATAAACAAAGTAGTTTTACTAAATCGATCTTTTATAAAAACAACATTTAGGTTTCTTATGTTCTTAATTTTAAGTTTAATTTTTTCTTTTGAAAAATTAGAATGGTATCATAATTTTTTTTGTGTTAAGATTAAAAATGTTAAATGTTATATTAAAGGTAATACGGAATATATATAAAACTTATATTGATTTAAATTTAAAACATATAGTGTCAACACATACATAGAAATTCTTTTTAATCAAATTTCACTGCACTTTAATCTCATATATTTAATTCATTCCACTTTATTTGTAAACATTTCAGTTTAAATGATAATTTCGATCTATAGTTTATTCATCTATATTGTTTCCCGTAACACACAGATGCAATTTACCTCGTTTTATATTATTTATGTGGAATAATCAATTCTCATAAGTTTTTATATTGATAGGGAGGTTTAATTCACTCTTTTTTAGGGTAATGTATAGCTAGAAAAATAGATATTTATGACTAGCAGACAAAATGTGAAAAAGTCAACTTTGTTTTTAACTTAAATTTATTAATTGTAGAAAGCAACGATTTATATTTGTGCAAAATGGCCACCATCACTCAAGTGGGTTGGTGAAATCATTTCACCCCGAGTCACCATTTATACAACCCTTTTTTATTTTATTTTTTAATAAAAAAGATAGTAAATAATAATACTTTCATATATCAACGTCTATTTCACTACGTATGGACGATAATTCTCGACACGAATCGAATCCGGAATGAAAATAAATGGGTTTGGATTGACAAGTATAATAAATAGTTTGAGTTCAGGTTGACTTGTGTTACACATATAATAATTGGGTCGGGTTAAATTTATACATAAATTTCACGAATCGACACGTGAACCCATTTAATATTCATATAGATTTCTTCGTTTACATATATAAACCAAATTTTGATGTAATTATCATCAGAAATTATATTCTTAATAGTTTTAGTTTGTAAAAAAAAACAAGAAAGCTCCTAATGTTAAAAAGTATGATGTTTTGACTGCTTATATAACTTTTAAACATGTTGTTCTTCCAACTTATTGAACCGTTTACAACATACTAACCCTTTAAGGCTTTAATAACCCACCAATATGCAAATAACCCACCAACATGCTAACCCATATAATTAAACAGGTGGGTTATGTGAGTCTTACATATATACGTGTCAATGTTTGGAATTCTGACACAAATAAATAAACAGGTCAAGTTCGAGTCATGTGTTTCTAACATGTTAACCCATGAACCCGTATCACGCCAACTCAAACACGACATGATTTCAATTCTCTAATTTCACGTTATGGCGTATTCCAATGTAATTTATTTTCATTGTGTATCAGGAGATTATATTTGATGTATTCCTTGCATAGATAAATGATTTTTGATAACATACTAGAGGTTCAAAACTTCATATTATAAAAACAGAAACTAAAAGAAAAAGAAAATTAATTTAACTCTACTAAAATAAAACTGTTTCCCGGCAATGACGCTAAAAACTTGATATGCGTTTTACATACCAGTTTTAAAAACATAAATAAGCAAGAGAACCTAATCGTATCGTAGTATAGTAAAATAAGCACAGTTGTCAAACTCAAGGTGAACGAGTATGATTTTAGATATAATTAAACTAATTTACTACTAAACTACTAAAAAGCAATAAAAGGGGGATCTTATGTTCTAATTCAACTAAACCAAATCAAGTTCCTAACTTTAACACTAGAAATCAAAGAAACAATAGTTTAAATACTAGGAAAGTAATAACACAAGCAACTTTTAGATTTAAAGTATCAAGAATGGGAAGAACCTCCACTTAGACTTTGAATTCCCTTTTCAATTCAGTAGATTTCAATGACAATGCAATGGATTAACATGTAATCATATACCGATTCCTAATATGGCTAGATGTCATAGTCAGACTCACTAGCCCTATAATTATAGAAATATTAACCCAATGTTCATGACATTAACTATCCCTATAATTAGTCAATTAATTCGTATTATGCTAGAATTAATCTATTGATTTGTTTTAGTCACAAAATCAATCAATTAACATTGAATGGTCATCACATGCAATTGCAAACATATTAAAGTCAAATTATTTATAACCTAACCCTATGATTTGGTCATCACTAGTCATGAATCATAATGGTCATAGAAACTCATGATTAAAGCAGACATAGATAGAATGGTCATCTCAACCATGAAATACTTAACAATAAGTACAAAGTCAGCAACTTTAATACATTTGGATCTTTGAAAAAGCTAAACATAATAAATATATAACTCCATGTTACCCAAATCAATGAAATCTAATCAAATATCAAAGGTTCATCTAGTCTAAGCAGAGATTACAGAGCTTTTAGCCCATAATTCGAATATTACAGCCACTGAAAAACATAGAAAGTAAACCAAACATGATTGTAATAGCTAACCGAATGTAGATCTATGATGTAAACTCAAATTCTTCACTTCCCAAAGCCAAATCTTCAAGATCCAAGCTCCACAGCCTTCTAGATCTCCGATTATGCTCCTCTAGAACTCCTAGGGCCGGCTAAGAATGATGTATATCCCTTTTTTCATATCAGAACATGTATTTATATAGAGGTCGGATTTGGCCGAAGACACGCCGCGTGATGCCTTGGACGCGTCGTGTCCCGCGATACTCGCCCAACTTGTTAGACCTAATATGCACCGACGCGTCTCATTTTTTATACCGAATGCATCTCGTTAATCAATTTTTAGACTTTTTAATTTTTCTTCAAAACTTAAAACTTTTTCCGCTTAAACTTCTCGCCATTACACTTTCGCAACCTGATATTCACAAACACATAAATTAAGTACCATTTATCCAGTTTTATCAAACTTTAAATATCAAGATATCGTGTATGAAATATATATTAATTAAGCGATATCAACGGGTCATCCTCGTGACAATCTAATGAAATTAAGAACGATAACAACTAATAAAGAATGCATGAAAATAATCAAGAAAACATAAGGATTTACGTTGTCTACACACGATTGTAATCGTGCTACGTCCACTACGAAAATAATTTTCCTTGACCATCACTACTAAAGTGTTTACAAAATGTTGCACACCTGAATTCACCCTAATTTGAAGATTAAAGATCAATTCATTACGAATATCAAACATCTCCATACTTGTTGAGCTCGAAAAAGCACCTAAGAGCAACAATTTTCAACGATAAGTTATGATTCTACCACAAGCATAACCGAATGATTTGTTTTGTATTTGTCTTGAAGGTTAGAAATTCGAAACTTTCTTCTCTCATTGCTTTGTTTTTTTTATAGCTCCAATGTCTTCTCCCTCATAGCAAGAAGTCAACAATACCAACATAGTATGGTTGGTGACAGAAAGTGCTGAAATGGCATTATTAGTTAGAGACGCAGATGGAAAATGTTGTTGGAGGCTTTCATTTCTTAGTTTTTTAGGTAGTAGACTACAAAGATTGCTGCTGTTGCTTTAAGTTGTAATGTTGTATGCGTTGACTCATGTATTGTTACAGTTTTATGAGTTAATAAACCTTATATTTTTTTATCATTTACTTTGTCTTATATTAAAACTAAATTAAACAATCTCTTAATCTAGAGTTAAAATTTAGTTTTTATTTACACAAAAAAAGTAAAAATTAGATTTTGATTTTTACCAAAATAGATGGTTGAGATTTGATAATTAATTTTTATCTAAATTAATGGATAGAATTGTCAAATAGATTTTATTCATGTGGGTCTTTTATTAAAATTTGATTAGAGTATAAGATGTATGTGTTATAACATTCTAAGGTGCAGTTTGTTTTTAAGAGGTTTTGGGTATGTTCATCAACGTTTTAAAACAATCAACATTATCAAACTTTTATTGCAATCAGAATTAGAAAACAACCAAGGGCTTGAAATACTTATTGCGGTATGGAGGTGCCCATGGCGTCTGTGAGCACGAGTGTATGACAAAGAAGGTTGGAGTGTGCGAGTAGGATGGTGAGTCCAAGGAATGTAAGTCTACAATAAATTTCGGAGTATGAGAACGACAAAGATTAATGGCTTGGACTTTGAGTAGGGAGGCGACGGTCAGGGAATTTGAGTCAGTTATGTCAAAGAGTTTGAGGTCGCCGGTGATTGTGACACAAAGAGTTTTAGGACACCGATGGTTCAAGGCATAAATTGATGTTTGCTACCTATGGTTTCTTGAAGTTTGGCATGTTATAACATTAAAAGGTTTTTAGATGTATATTTACATCTTATTCATTTAGAGGTTTTTAAAAGTTTTCAAATCTTAAAGGAAAAAACAAACACTCTCTACATCTTAAAAGCTCTTATCGAATCAAATTATGAAATATTAAGATGTTAAAAAAACAAATGAACCTAAGTTTTTTCCTTTATCTAACTCTTATCATTTATGTTATATTAATGTAGCTTTATTCTAAGAGTTAATTTCATAAATGACCTTTTACTAACTAACCACAAATTACAAGTTTAATCATTTTTTTTCAAAAGTTACAAGTTTTCTCTTTAACTATCATTGTGTTGCATCTAGAGTCTTTTTTAATGGTTTCATTAACTAGATCTGTTAAGTTTCCTCATGTATACTGCATATAAGGGCCTTCTTATATTTTAACCCTTTTTTAATTTTTAATTAATTTTTAAATATATTTAATCTTTTTAATAAATTAAAAAAAATAAAAAAATCTGTCTCATTATTTCTCTCAGTCTCACTAGTCTCTCTCCTCTATCCGGGTACTCTCTCAAACTCTCCTCTCCAAAAAACATTTACAACCTAAAGCCACCTACAACCTCCACCTTGCAATCACCATCGCCCCCTCCACCATTGCCTTCGTTGGACCTCACAAGCCTCCGATGATGTCTCTCTCTTAAATCGCAGATCTCTCACTCACTCTCCCTTTCTCCCTCTAAAGAACACCATCAAACCACCACCTACCGCATTCTACCACCAATCTCCGCCACTATATAGAAACACCTTCTATGACCACCAGAAACTCGAAATCTAGGAAAACCCTAAATCTCATAGTGTTGAATCAGGCGAGGAGGAGGTGCGCAGAAACTCGATAATTTGTAAAACCCATGAGTTTACATCTTCAGATCTCCATCTTCACGAACACAATGAAATTGCAAATTTATAGAAGAAACCAAAACAAAAGCACCTACATCTACACGCACACACAAATATCTTTAGATCTTCATGACCTTAGATCTACACGTACATACATAAATACCTAGAGAAAATGATGATGGTGACGGCGACGGTTTGAAGATAGCGATGGTGGCTTTGTCGTTGCCATGGAGATGTCTGCGGTATATTCTCCTACGAGGTAGTGGTTGGCGGTGGTTAAGACAGAGATGATTGAGCCAATAAGGGGTTGAGGATGTCACTGGTGGTGGTGATGTGGGGAGGGGGGAGATGGTGGCCGGTGGAAGTGGTCTTTTCCGGCGAAAGGAGGTGAGACAGTGGTGTTCTTCAGCAAGGGGGAGGTGGTGGTATGGTTGAAAGAGGGAAGGAGAGAAAGAAGGGGGCTGCTGATAGAGAGAAAAGAGGTGTTGGGGTAGGTTTATGTAATACCCGTTTCCTTGTCAATATTACAACTATAATGGGATAATAGTAATTTGTTAGAACTATCATAATGGGTGTTATAATAATATTAACTTTTAAAGATGAGGGACTGGTTGTGACACTTGGAAATAGGGGGAGGGTATTTAAATAAGGAATTAGGGCACACAACCCTATGCAATTTTACTGTAGCCATCAACGGTTGATTTTGAAGCTCTGTGTGTGCATCAATGAGAAAACCAAGAAGGGATTTGGCCTTTCTACTGTAATTCGACCGATTTTGAAGACGAGGTGATCGGGTAAGAATCCTTGCACTCTTATGATTTCGTATGAGTAAGTTAAACAACAAATGATTTGATTTTAATGAAATTTTGTTGGGATTTAAGGGTTGTTCGAATGGGATTAAAAACCAAGAACTAAAATGATATATTGGACTTCTAAATCTTGATAAAAGTGTAATTAATCATTAGGAATTTGTTTGAATGATATGAGAAATCGTTAGAATTAAGAATTGTATAATCCGACAGACTTTTGATTGGGATTAGATTGGGTTAGATCGACTGAGCCTAGGGTAATCATAAATGTTCTTCAGGAATCGCAAATTGATGTTATCTTGGAATGGCAAATTCCAGGTGTTAGAACCCAAATCGCAAATCGTAATTCATTTGACAAAGTAGAAATCGTAATTTGAGGTAGCGCCAGAATTGTAATTAATGTAGTAGTTGTGGAATTGTAATTAGTTTGGGCTTATGAATAGTAATTCAAGATTGGCTACAATCATAAATTTAACATGAATTGCTAATTATTGATTGAAATGGATCGCAAATCAGTATGAGAGCCGTAATCATAAATCAAATGTTGGATCTCAATCGCAGTTTACATAATGGGACTTAATCGCAAATTGTAAGCTGATACAATCGCAATCAAATTGTAAGTTGGTATAATCATAAATCTTAACAAGAGAAGTACAATCGCAAATTGTGCTTGGCCCAAATCGCAATTTAGGCTATGATCCAAATCGTAAATTAGAGGGGTTAGAATTATCTTACGATTAAATGGTAGGGTTCATGATATCATGGATTAATGTTATAGGAAACCCTATTTGTAGGTGATTACCGGTAGACGCGAGATTGTTAGCTATTTGTGATTTTTCTATAACTATTGTTGAGCCGCAGTCAGGTGAGTGGCACTAACTTATTCATTATCCTAGTGTGGATATACTTGTTGTATAATTGAAATGTGTAGCTTGTGTGAGTTGTTGATGTGAAGTGGAGAGTTGTGTAAACGGAGTGAACACATAAGTTAGACACATGAAAGACATAAAACCCCTTGGGGTGCCTTGAGTAGTCAATTGTGACCGAAATGAGACGTAAAACCCTTGGGGTGCCTTGGGTAGTCAAATATGATTTGAAAGAGACGTAAAACTCTTGGAGTGTCTTGGGTAGTCAATGTGATTAGAAAGAGACGTAAAACCTTTGGGGTGTCTTGGGTAGTCAGATCAGAAGTGAAATCATTAATAGTGCACTATTTCGATAGTATATGAATATCATGTTATGGGATTTGTGTTATGTGATGACTTGTACATATAGAATTCTTTTAAACATTTTTGAATGATCATCTATAGAATTCTTTTAACATTGGCAAGATGTACTTATGGTGGGTAGTCCAGGTGCGAACCTCGTCTACGATTTTGAAATGATGAATGTTTGTCATTACTTTGATAATTGTTTCAAAAAAATTTTTGGGGGCGTTACAGTTTAATATTAATTATAATAATGATTTATCATTTAGAAAATAAAAAAATAAGAATAAAGATTATTTATAAAAAATAAGAATAAAGATAGAATAATCTATTTAATAAAGTTAACTAACCTAGTTAATAGAAATCATTAGAAAGGACTCTAGATGCAACCCAAAAAAATGACCAAACTTACAATTCTTTTGTTACTATTTTTATCCTTTTTTTTCTTTTTGATTTTGAATTATACCTTTACATTAGTTAAATAAATAATTAAAAAAGATTATATTAAACATAAAAATAAAAATTACAAAATGATTAAAATACAAAAAACAAAAAAACAAAAGAACAACTCAAACACTAATTACAATTAGATGTTTGGTAAAATCTTGATCTAATCATGTCCTGTGTTAGAGAAAAAGACATTCACTAAAAAGGCTGAAGGCATGATAGATAAGCATCACACACTCTCCATATTTTGGTAAAATATTGGTACAAAGCACAAACACTCACATGATTCCCTCTCTTCTTTCCTAAAAGCAAATTTTGCTTTTCAACAAAATATATTATTATTAGCAATATTTAAACTTTTAACTAAGAGATTAGAAATTTTGTCATTTAATCATTAAGTTACTATTATTACTAAATTAAATACCCGTATGACACATGAACTAGTTTAAAAATAATAAATATTAAATATTAATAAGAACTTATTAAATAATTATTTAATAAAATTAATCCATATTAGTATTAAGATAAAAAAAAATTAGAGATTTCTTTATTATAATTAAAATTTTTGTGCATACCTTATTGCAAAATTACTCTGCAAATGGCAACATCCAAATTTCCCCTTCTCTTTAGTTGACTTAAATTTTTTAAAGTGAAACAAACTTATTTAATTGAAGTATGGTAATATTATATAACCCTTCTGATTCATAAACTGCTAAGTAATATTTTTTTTATGTATTTTAAGATTTAATAGATTTATTCTTAAACTAATGTAGTGGATAATAAATTTGGATTAAAGAAAATTGAGTTTCAATTTAGACCATTTAAATTCAAAATTGAGTTTTAATTTTGATTTAAATAAATAACTAAGATTTAATTTTGATTAAATGAAAGGTTAAGATTATCTAATTAAATTGATGAAGGATAGTCTTTACTTATATTAAAAAATAATAATAATAATAATAATAATAATTATTATTATTCAATTTTTAATAAAAAGTTTTCCATGTAACGCGTTATATACTTTTGTGTTTTCTTTACGCAAACGGCAAATGAGCATTGAGCAAATCCCAATAGATTGGTAATACTTCTTTTTCATAATTTAATTCTCAAAATGTATCAAACTTATTAAGTTTTGTTATTGTGTGTATCTGACTTTGAAACTTACTGTTTAATATATCAAACTTTTAAAACTTACCATTTAGTATACCTAAAAACTTAAACAACAGGTTACAGATAATATTATTATTTCTTATTTATCTTATATTCCATATCAACCACCACATCATTAAATATTGCCACATATGAAATTTCTAAGCTATCCAATCTATTCTCGTGTATATGACTTATGAGTAAAGATCTTCATCTTGACATTTTCTTCCTACATATGAAGATAAACCTTTGAATATATCATCGTCAAAACAAAACAAGAAGATAGACCTTTGAATCATATATAGTCACAAACAATTAAGATGATGAAATCACACACCCATAAAACACTAGAACAACAAATCTTTGGATCATCGCCTATGAGACTCAGCATATCAAAGGAACATGTGAGAAGAAAACAAAAATCAAATATTCGAACAGATTTGAACCCAACCAAACTTATCTTTCGAAACCCATATAATCGCTAAATGTTATTGTTGTTTATTTATTATTATTATTATTAGAATAAATATTAATTTTATTTGAATTACTTTTTAATCTGAAAATCCATGTCACATGCCACGTACATGTCATCAAAACCGGTCACATACCGGTCTTTAACCTGCTACTACATGTTAGATACATCAAATGGTAACTTGTGAAAGTTTGGTGTATTAAATGGTAGCTTTTAAAGTTTGGTATACAAGATAACAAAGAGTGGCAACTTCGATACATTTTTAGAAACTAAACCATATAACAAAACTATTCAATGTCTTCAATATGCTATAAAATTTTAGTTGATCGATTAGTAGTTTGACTTGGTAACAATTTGCAAATTCAACGATTAAAATGAATATAAAACGAAAATAAATAATGTAATTTAGTGCAATTCGATATCTAACTTAACATCAGATCATCATTAATTAATTAATTAATTATCATAATAAATTAAGGTTTAATTACGGGAGGTGACTTCTCATACACGTAAATAAAATACAATACAAATATGGAAGTTGATTTGTACACAACAGATACACATGATTAATAGTGTATGGTATAAGTTGATAATACATCAAGTTGTTATGCATGACCAATTTTACTGTGTACGGATACTACCCTACAAACGTAGTTAATTAACGTAACATGTAATATGTAGTAGATTGAACATTTAATTGATAATTAAGCTCAAATATGTGGAGAGATCAATAATAATTATATCTAAAAATATGTATAACCTATTTATCATTTTAATTACAGTAGATTTCATTTTCTTTAGTAATATTTTATTATGTTATTAGATTAGATATATATTTTAAGCACGTAAATTATTTTTTAAATGGATTTTTAGAATGTTCGAACTTAAATCACCTAAAATTAAAGATTCTCCTTATTCACACGATCTCTTAAATATCCAAAGATATTAAAGCCATGCGCATTCGACCCACGGGAGTGTCAAGGGATGGTATGAGAAGCATAGGAATACCATCACCCCCTTCTCAACTCGCGGGTAGAACCTTTTGAGGGTTTCCCATCTCTTCTTTCCCTTTTCTTCTTCTCTCTATCTCTCTTCTCTCTCTTTCTATCTTTTTATGGTTTTTATTTTTTTTAGAAGGGATAGGTGTGGGGTAGAGGATTAGAAGAACGATGAAAGGAAAGATGATGTGACGCTGATATGACAAGAAAGATGAAAAGGTTGTGGAAGATGGATACGGGATGGTCTAAGCTGTTAAATTGGTGTCGGTCTTGAACTTTAAGATTTTAATCCAAAATGATAAATTATTACAATTAAGCGTTAGCAAAGCTAGTGGATCGGTAACGAGTTTAAATGGATTTAGATAAACATGGACCGTCATGAAAGTATCAAATATAAAAGATATTTAAGTTTAAATTATTATTAATATAGTTAGCAAAATAGCATCACCGTCACCACAATTAAAACTGTCTTCGCCTCACCGTCGCAACCACCACCTTCTTGTTATTCATGGGTGGCTGTAGTGTTGGTGGCGATAGTCGGTGGTGGAGGCGGAATCGGTAGTGGCTGCGACGTCAAATGTTGGTCGGTGATGGTGATGGCGATAGTCGGTGGAGGCAGTGGTGCGGTGGCAATCGAGGGGTGATGGTGGCGGTGACAGTGCTAGTCAAAGGTGATGGTGGATGGCGGCGGTCAATGTAGTGGTGTTTGTAGCGATCAGTGGTGACAAGGGTTCGTCTGATAGTTAAATTGTAAATATAGGTACCGGACACTTTTAAAACCATTAAAATATTTAAGCAAGTTTTTTTAACACGCTGCTTTTTAAAGTGTATCTATTTGAACCCGTTATGATGATTATTGATTTTAAAAACCTAATTATTTGAAACTTAATTTAATAAAATCTATTGTTTTACATAACTAAATAAATTTGAGATATAATTTTTAATTTTCTCATAACATGAGTAACAATTTTGTCTGTTTTGTTGCTCTATTTCACCTCATCTTTTAGATATCCTCTTATTTTATCCTCCTATTAAACATAAATGTTAAAATCGATCGAGAATATAAGAAAAAAGAATTAGTACACTTTATTAAGTAAAAAAAGTAAAAATATATATTATTTTTTATATTTTAATTGTTTGCGAACTTGAAATTAAAACATTTTTTTAACAACGGCATAAATTTTATTAATAAATAAGAGTTAGCAAGAAGCTACGCGTACGTAGAGCCAGCGCCAGGTGCTTCAACACTGTTGTTTTGTACGTAGAGCCAGCATCAACATCAGACAACGATGGCATAAAGTCATAAACTGTATTCACTTTATTAATCAAGAACAAGATACGGTGTGTCAGTGGTGATTAGATCACAATAAATTTAACAATCTTCCTTCATCATCACGTAACATTATAACCCAAACCCACCCAGATCAATCGACATTCAAATAGCCTCTGTTTTTCCCTTTTTCTTCTTCTTCATAGTGTAACGACGAAGATGAAGTTCTGTAAGAAATACGAAGAGTACATGCAAACACAAGATCACAGGAAGCTACCTGGTGTGGGTTTTAAGAATCTCAAGAAGATCTTGAAGCGATGTCGTAGAGACTTGATTCATTCACCCAATTCTTTGCAGTCACAATCGCCATTGCTTGTTAACGAGTCTTCTGATAATACTTCCTCCAGTTGCATCCACCCTTGCCCTGGTACTTGATTTTAGATTCTATTCATTTACATATCTTATCGGTCGATCTCATTTTAGTATTATATATGAGTTTTTTTTGTCTGTTAGGTGTTCGATGAATTGTCACAAAGATCGTGCTTCTATTTAGTTCGTTTTTTTATCTGTCAATTTCTGAACTTTTATCATAACCAGATGACAAGCTTATTTGCAAAAGAAATCCGTAATTCATCTCTGCTGGAATCCAATGAATTAATCAAAATATTCTCATTTACGAAACAGGGGAGAAGAAGATGAAGATTTAGATAAATCAGTTCAATTTTTAAAAAAGTATCTTACTTTATTAGTATCATCACTTTAGGTTCTTTGAAATTATTTATGTATCTTTCTAGCTAATGTTTTCTTTACAAGTTAATACACTTGGTGTTTGGATTATGATGAGAAAGAAATGAACAAAAGGAGCAGAATTCACCATGTTCATATGCTGTGTTTTCCACTATAGATGTTACTCGAGATTTAATGAATAGGTATGATTTAGATGCTCCAACTTGTATATGTTTTAAATGAAAAATGGTTAATATAGAATTTATAATAATCTTTATGAAGTCTGCGATGGAAGCTTCTTTCCTTCCCTTATGAAGGAGATGTCTAAGGTAGTTGGATGCTTTAATGAGCGTGCACAGAAGGTGCTTGATGTTCATCTAGCTACAGGGTTTCGCAAGTATTTTCTGTGGTGCAGAGACAAGTTTCAGGGGAACCATGGTGCTTTAATTCAAGAAGGCAAGGACCTGGTTGGTTATGCAATTATCAATGCCATTGCTATGCGAAAAATTCTTAAGAAATATGATAAGGTTTGTTTATCCCTTCAAAGTTCTATTTTTTAGTGGAGGCTATTTTGATTCATTTACTTATCAATGGGTAGATTTTGGTTGCGTTTTATCTCAAATGGACCAAATCAAGAAATTTAGCTAAAGAAAGTGTTAACTGTCTTTTAAAGTCTATTTACGATGCATACAAGCCTAAAATTTCTGTCTCGGCTGATTCAAAGTTTGAGATTGTTTTTGTAATCATAGTTAACATATTAATAATTTGAAATTTCTAAAAAAATGGTCAAGAAGTGTTTGCAGGCCACCCAACCTAACCCCGCCCATTTCAACCCGTGCTAAAAATGATCTGTCATTTTATCCGTTGACCAACCCTCCACCTCTGTATCTTTATCTTAGACATGAAAATTTGTACTGTATAATGCAGATACATGACTCTAAGCAAGGCGAAGCATTTAGATCACAAGTCCAGAGCATGCACATGGAAATCCTTCAGTCTCCATGGCTTTGTGAGCTAATTTCCTTCCACATTAACTTAAGGGAAACAAAAGGCGATTTGGGAACGGGTTCTGAATTATTCAAGGGCTGTTCTCTTGCATTTAGTGATGGAAAACCGTCACTTTCTTGTGAGCTCTCTGATGCAGTGAAGCTTGAGATAGACTTGACTTGCTCTATATGCTTGGTCAGTTCATACTTTTTCATATTCAACACTTTTTCATCTTTTAGGTTACTGTGAAATTCAAAATCCAGAAAATTGTGATTCAAACTCATGGCCTTCAGATTTTCCTGAATTGAAACCCAAAAGGTAGAAGTGGCAAAATGGGTGGAGTCGAGCAGGTTGGGTAATGAGTCAAAACAAGTATTTTTTTTACCATGGGTCATCTCGAATGAGTTAACCTACTAACACTTTTGTGTCCATTTTCTAGTGTTCTATAAATAAATAATGTGCTACGAATACGAAAAGTATACTAATTAAAATAAGGATAATTGACAAGGAGGCTGATACTTGTCTGTTTTAAAATGTAGTCATAGTTGATAGTTCAAGGGTGATGTAATAAAATAGAATAGCTACCCATGCGAGTCCGTTACCTGTAGGTATACATGTTGTGCTTCTCCATGGTAAATTTCATATATGTAGCCTTGAGGCCTTATGAGATCAGTATGATGAATGAAACCTTCTTATCTCTCTGAGTTATCTTCTTTGCTAATCAATTCACTGGACTATTCTCCATTGTTAGTCCCAAGGGTTGATTAGAACTCATCATTCGTTAATTTCATTAGCTGTGGTGAATCTGAACTTGTAACAGAGGCCACCCCAACCATCATAAATACTGTATATATATATATCCATTTTCATTTATAACAATTCAGATATGAGATATGTAAAATTTAGATGACCAAACTTTTCTTCACTTTTTTTACTATTAAATAAATTTTATCTGTACATAATACTAAAAAATGTTAAAAATTTTGAAAGTTATATTTGTCATCTGGCAATAGGGTGTCCTCCTTATCCATTATCCCTCAAAAATATTATTAAAAATATTTTTTAGTAAAGCAATTTAGGAGGTAGTAAACCTTTGAAGACACTTTAGGCAATGTTCGACCAATTTGACATTATTGTCCAGTTTCACTTTTAGCCAAGTTTTTAAATTTTATCCATTTGACCTTCTGGAGATTGAAGATAACCCAAGTGATCCATTGTTTAGTAAATTAGTCAATATTACCACTTATGTATCTAAGAATTGGCTTTATTCGTACACTCATTTAGGAAAGACGGCCAGATTATTAATCCGTTATTTGAATTTGTTTGATCAGGATACTGTATTTGATCCTGTATATTTGACTTGTGGGCACATCTTCTGCTTCATGTGTGCTTGCAAGGCGGGATCAGTAACTATTGTAGATGGACTAAAGGCAGTTGAGCCTAAAGCGAAATGTCCTCTTTGTCGAGAAGTATATAACTATATACCTTTTCCTTCAAGTTATTTTTTTTAATTTTTTTATATTTGATTTCTCATCATAAACATTTGGTGAATTGTTTCGGTTGTTTTATAGGCAGGAGTTTATCGGGGATCTCTTCATTTGGATGAGCTTAACATTTTACTAAGTCGAAGGTTTGCTTTTCTATAAAAAAATGGCCTATACTTGTCTCTATACATATTAAATATAGTTGTCGAGATAGAAATTTTCAACTCATCTACTTAAAAATTGGTCTAGTTTGGTTAATACTTTATGAAGTCAGCTGACAAATGTAAGGGTCAAATTTGTGAAAGTTGTCCAAAGTATTGGTAAAAAGAAAAATTTGTGAAAGTTGTCCAGACTTTCTTTTTCATTAAAGATCTTTCAAAACCTTCTAACATGGAAAAGAAAATAGTTTTGTAGTACCATACATACAATTAAAATTTGGGTTAAAACTAGATGAGTTTTAGTATAGTTTTTATCATATTAAATGATTATGTTAACAATATGCTTTTTGTAGTTTGATCTAATATACCAATTATGAACTTAAAAAAAGGATAAGTGTTTATGGGTCAACCCAACTTGACATCTTTTTACCCAACCTACCCATTTTACCAACTGTAAATAATATGTACAAATATGACCTTTTGCAGTTGTCCTGAATATTGGGAGGAAAGGCTTCAAGCCGAAAAAGCAGAAAGGATTCGGCAAATAAAGGAACATTGGGATGCACAATCGCGTGCATTCTTGGGGATCTAGACAGACTTTACCCCTTGTGCTACCATTATACCGGTGGAAAATTTCTATACATAAAGGTGCATGTTGCAATCTCAAGTAAGAAGATTGTTAGTAGGCTGCTTTTGGTTATACATGCTTATATTGATACCTTGTTCATGGTTCATTCTTGTTTAAGAAACAGTTATGTTCAAGTAAACGTTAATGTCATTCACTTATGTTCATAAACTAGATGATCGGTTTGCATATTTCTGAACCAATGGCCCACAAAGTGAGGGCTTCTTTATCAAACATGAAGGTTTGTCAAATTCTTTGGCATACCCTGTTACAACACATAATAATAATAAGTTAGTGATTATATCAAAACTGGTTAATGAGTTGTATTTTTGTTGATAATAGATCAAATTGGTAAAATATAAAAATAATTTGGTTAAGAAGTATTGCCAAGTTGGTAGTGCCTAGACTCACTGTTGTCGTCTACGATGGTGAAGAAATAGGGGGTTGACGGCGGTGGCGATGATACAGGTGGTCTAAGGTACCGCTCATCACCTGTCAAACACACTAGATCTGTCTCGCCAAAAACCTGATTTGTCTCCGTCATCTTTCAAATGTGGGCGTTCCATGGTCGTCGGGACGAAGATGAGTGGCCGTTGATCGTCGAGTAGGTCACGTGAGATGAGCTTGACGGTGGGAAAATTGAATTGGGTGAGTGAATGAGTGTGAGAATGAGATCTGGTGCGTGACAGAGATCACCGAAGTAGGTCGGCAGTGTGTTATATACCAATTGGAGGGTTAGTTGGAAGTAGTTACAAGTTAGTCGCAGGTTAGTATAAAAGATAGTATTGGTTGTAAGACAAAGGCATTCAGTCACAATTGTATTTTCTCCTCTGTAATTCTGTCTAATGCGATAAACCTACAGCTTCATACTTTCAATTCTCTATTCTTGTTGTGAGGATTCTGAGTATTAAGTTCCAATTCTCAATCAATTTTTGAATTGGCATATTACAATTGGTATCAGAGCTACGATCTTGGCCATAAATCGCAGCTAATTGACTCCTTTAACCGTGAATACAAGGTCTATTAATATGGATGAATCAACTACAACATTCTTCTCCGAAGCAATTACAGCTGTGATGCAACCATCAATGGAGGCAATAAACAGAGCAATTGAATCAAATATTAAACAATCAATGGAAGGTCTTACGATGAAGTTAAAAGTAATCACAAGCAAGATTGAAGAAGTTGTTGATCAACAACAAAGCATAGTAGATATGGTGCGAACTCGATCAGGAAAAAACTCAGGTTATAGTCTAATATCTCCCTTACCTTTTAATGGAACATAAAACGGTGAATTTTCCCATATTTCAGGTGTTGATTTTGAGGAGATGATATGTTTCAAACACAATCCTTGTGTCCCAAAACTCTCCATTCTTGATGAATCTGTGATGAAAAGTGTTCCTAGCTTACAAATGGGGGAGGCCAAAGTAAAAGTTCAAGAAAATGAAAGGAATGGGAAAGATGCACTCCATGCATTTGATGAAATGTTCGTTGCTGATTTTGATACCCAATCAACACTTGAAACTCATTTAGTGGCTAGCAAAAACAATAATGATAATGTGGTTAGATCCTACACTCAATTAGATCTTAAAACATCTGTGAAAGATGGATTGGTTGATTGGAAAGATTCTAGTCAAGGTGATAATGTGAGTATTCAATTCAAGAATTTGAAATCAGCAAACACAAGAATCAAAAGAGATTATGAGAATAGATTTATCGAATTTGAGTTGACTGTTCATCAATATTTTTCCGATTTCATTCATCCTTTTCATCTATCAAAGCCCTTGAAAAAGTTCTTGATTAAGATGGATTTGATTAAAGAAATCTTAGGATTCTTGAGGACAAGAATCTTTTCAAGGAGGGTAGATTGTTATATACCAATTGGAGGGTTAGTTAGAAGTTGTTACCGTTGGTTAATTCCTTGTATAACAATTGTGTGTATTAGGGAGTTCTTAGTCAATTGTAAATCTTCTCCCTAGTTGTAACATTCTCTCTAATTCAATGGAATAATCCTATTTGATTCCCTAAGCATTCAATCTTCAATTCCTTCTTTTTTGAGGAATTCTGGTTTGTTTGTAACTTTTCTTCAATTCATAGTATGAATTCTGGAAATGATCATTACATCTATCCATCCCCAGCCTTTAATCGAGAGACACTGAAGATGATTTTGTGTTGCAGCAGACTTCAATCGACAACAAGCATCTCCTTTTCCCCGACAACAAGCATCTCATTTTCCCCATTGATCTCGACGACAACTGTTTGTGCAGCAGCCTTCAATCAAGAGACCCAGGTATGTCGTTTTCCTCACTGATTTGTTGAATCAAGCTGCAATTGAGTGAATCTCAGGCTGTAATTGAACCGACTATTGTTGTCTCGATTTTTAACTTCGATTGTTTTCATTTATCCGGGATGATTTTGAGTGTATTGGTTTTGAACTTTAGATTTTGAACTTCAATTGTTATGCATGATCGAGACACTCAAAATCTAAATTTCATCCGATTGATTTGCTTTATATAATTAGCAACCTCATTTGGTCAAATATAGTGGAATTTTGGTGGGATGGATAGAGGATTGCTTCATTGGAGGATAGAGAATTTGGGGGAGAAAACCATTGTTGTAACTTGTAAGATTAGGTTTTTCAATTTAGGACTAGGTTTTTTTCAATTTAGGTTTAGATAATACAAGGGTAATATAGTAAATTTATAAATAGTTAAACTTGATGATAAGGATTATTGATATGTAAAGGTAATTGGACATATATAAGAGTTTTAAAAGTTTGAGAGGATATAAAAGTAATTTAAAATTTTAGAAGAAGTTTGACTATTAATGAACGAGTTTGACTATTAATGGACGAGTTTCTAACTTTAATAGTCAAATTCTCTTTTCTAACTCCTCCATTAACAGTCAAACTCGTTATATGTTTATATACTTTCTAACCGAGAAAATCTGTGAGCGATTGATACTCACAGCTTTGAAGCCCTCGATAATCAGTACAGCCGATTGATACTCACAGATTTGAAGTCCTTCGATTACATATTACAGAAGAGTAGAAGACTACACTCTTGAATCTGTGCCCTCGATTAATACTTGGTAGTTGGTACAGCCGATTGATACAGCCAACTGAACATGTGCCTTCGATTGATACTCGGTTGATTAAATCCTCGACTAAAGCCCTCAATAATCGACTCCTCGATTGAAGCCCTCCATAACTCGATTCATACAGACGATTGAGCCTTTATCCTTGATTGATAATCAGTAGATTGACTCCTCTATTGCAACCCTCAATTACTCAGATTGATAATTCGATTGACTCCGTAAGTCTCTCTCAAATATACAGCCTATTATGCGATTTGTTAAATGTTTTCTTTTGTATATTCTTTTGTCTTTGGTTGAAAGTTTTCTTGTGTAGTAGAAATTTGTTCATTTGCAAATATACAGTCTTATCAATTTCAAACAATACCCATTCACTTGAAAGTTTTCTTGTGTAGTAGAAAGTGTCAACTTGTTTTCTTGTTTTATGATGCATATTCTATTATTCAAAAAGGGGCCAAAGATAATTGATCGAGTGCATGCTTATTGTAATTCATGTGGACTTCATTGTGCTTGTATCAAGTATATATTTTTGGCAATTAAGTGGCATGATTCATACTTCTTATTTTGCTTAACTCTTTATGCAAATCATACTTCTCTTTTCTGATAAAATTAAGTGGGTAAATTAATGAAGGTTGAGTTCTAATTAAGGTCAAATGGGTTAAGATCCGGCATCCAAAATTGTACATATATGGCCGGAAGTTCTCAAGAGTTTTATGTAATATATTTATGATATTACGACATAGTTTTCCGGAAGTTCTTATCCTACTTTCAACTTGTATTTTCACAAAGTATGAAAAATTCAATTGTTGATTGAACAAGAAATTCGTAATCAAGATCACATTATAAGCATGATGGCAAAAGACATTAAAGTGACGTTTGATAAATATTGGGAAACCTATAGTATGATTTTGTCTTTTGCCGTCATTTTGGATCCGCGATATAAGTTTAAATTTGTTGAGTATTGCTTTTCAAAACTTTACATGGGAATATAGTACGTGGAAAGAAATTGGAAGATATTCGTGATAGCTTGAATAAGCTATACAACGAATACGAGATTATTTCCAAGATGATGCATGATTCCTTTAGGGCAAGTTCAAATGATAGTGTTGACGATCCATTGGATGATTTTGAGGGATTCAAGTCTTTCGAGAGTCAATTTAGAAGGGTTGAGCCAAGTAAGAGTCGGTTACAAAAGTATTTAGATGAACCCGAAGTTGATAGGAGACAAAATCTTGATATTTTGCAAGTTTAGAAGGATAATCAAGGAAGATATCCTCAATTGGCTCTAATGGCTCGTGACATATTGCGCATCCCAATCATCACCGTTGCTCCTAAATCATCATTTAGTATCGGAGGTCGGATAATAAGCAAATATTGAAGTTCACTATCATCATCAAGTGCTAAGGCATTGTCATGTACCCGTGATTGGTTGTTTGACTTAGAAGTATTTATATTCATTCTTTTTTGTAATACACACACACATACATATATTAGGGTCTTTCACTCTTTTAATATATTTTAGACGAGAAAGAATTTGAGAAAGAAATTGAAGAAGACATTAAAGCGTTGATTCCGACACTTAATAGCGGCAATTATTAAGGTTTTCAAAATTAATTTAAATTTTTTTTATTCATTTTATGTTTATATATATTAATCACTAGGTTTTTATTTGTTTTTTTACATATTTAGGTGAGGACAGAATAGAGGAAGAAGAGGAAAGAACATGTTTGTATTTGATATTATTTTGTGGTAGTTGATTTATATTTTCATGGGTTATTAGTCTTGATTGTTGTGGTCGCAATTCTGGTATTTTGGGGTATGAGATTTGATGTTTTTGCTAAAAGCTCAAATGTTGTTATTTGATGCGCAAATGGTGACAAGTGATTGAGTTTTACTATATTTATAATTGGCAATTTTTGAGATTTATGATGATATCTTATTAATTGTAGTAAAATTCAAGTTATTGTTAACATTTTTTCTTAAAACGACCCGTTTGGACCCGAACCCTTTTGATACTTTTTTTAAAATTACCCTTTTCGAATCCAAACCCGTTTCGACCCGTTTTGCCACCGCTAGCAAAGACAATAGGTTTCTCTTGTAATGGCATAACGGAGAGGGTAGGGAAAAGGCGAGGAGAGAGAAGCGGCAAAATTATAAAATGGGGGAACAATTAGTAGCCACGAAGGCTACTTAACGAATTAAGTGATATATAGAAGCAATGAAACTAACAATTAGAATAACATAACGATATTTTATTTTTCACTTGTATATTAGGAGAAACTAATTCAAACATTTGTTTTTTACAGAAGATCATTCATGTCAGATAAATTGGTAGAAAAAATGAGATACTAACCAGAAGATTAGGATGATTTGATGACACCTTGATGGTCCCCGAAACTTGTGATTCAATTGATGCTAGCGGATCCAAACTACGAAAAGAAAGAATCCTCCTTGATCTGCCACATCTCAATGGTGAATGGTTTGAGATAAGCCCCTGGTTTGTTGTTCTCCAACAGTCCTTTGTTGCTCTCTAACATGGACACAAGACTATGTTTTGATAGTAGGGCTAGTTAACAAAATTACTATTAAGTATCATTTCCACATCAATACAGTTCACACTTCAACTTCAAATACCGTCTAACTACCAAAGGGTTTGTAACTCAGCGGTATCAGGTGTCGGTGAAAGGTGTTCTTTCCCAAAAGGTTGAGAGTTCAAGTCCCGTGATGAATAATGGAGTTGATTTACGAGTATATTTAGTGAGCTTGTGTGTTTGTTGTTCCAATAAAAAAAAGAAAACTGTCGAACTCTAATCCAATAGTGATGTTAAGAACTTGTTGCCCAGTAAAGCTTTATAAACTGTAACATATATTAGGCCTCAATTTACAGATCATGTCTATAAATATTTTTGGTTTATCTAATGACAGTCCTAACCGGCTCCGATTCTAAAAAACGGATGGAAAACATATATTAATGGATGATCATCATAAGTAATCCATCCATATGAACATAATATAACGCCAATGGATAGAACCACCATAAACTTCGCAAACGATTCCCAATTCAAGAAAAATCCCCATTCGGGCATTTCATCAAATAGTTAGTATGCACAGACATTTGTAAGTTCGCGTTTTCAAATCTTGATTCTTGAACCAAGGACCAGAGAGAAAGAAGTATAACATGAACGAAGCATGAAGAGGAGCCAAGTATGACACATAAAATGCATGTGTTCTTCAATCGAAGGTCGTAATCTTGAGCTCGATAAGTATGAAACTTTAAAATTTTATTTGGGATGACATACCTTGATTTGGAATGAAGATCCTAATCGTACGCGCATTTAAAATTGATTGAGCCTGATACGATTAGGGATTCAAAAAGGAACATACATTGAACTCATGATCGATTTCGAAGAACAAATAGACAAAATCCATGAAATATAGCCAACGGTTTCGGCGACGGAGGGGATCTAGAAAATGAGTCGCTAGAGAAGCTTGAAGGTATCGATATATAACAGATGCTATTGACTTACCATATTCAAAATTAATTGATAGTAGACGGCGTTGATTTAAATGGCAGAGACAAAGCAAGGAGAGAGCAGTGCTAGCAGCGATGAAAGAGAAGCGAGAGGAAGGAGAAACATGTGGCAACAGCTGAATATTGAGCGGGAAAATGAAACAAGGGATGTAGCGATAGCGCGCTTTCAAAACTGAATCGAACCCGAAAAAATCGAAACCGAAAATGCCTCAAAGTAAGAACGGAGGAACGAACTGTTTGTTCTTAATCGGTTCCAGGTAAAAAACCGAACCCGGTGGAAACGAAAATCGAAATAAGAGAAATATAGGAACCGAGAACCGACCCGAAAGTGTATAAATCGTTCCTGTTCCAGTTCAGAACAAATGGTTTTTCTGCTTATCCCTAAAAGAATGCTTAGAAAGAGGAGAATTGGCTTTTTTTATTTTTATTAGAGAGGTAAAATATGACGATCATATTCTTCAAATAAAATTACTAAAGTAGAATTCATCTTAATAACTTTCGATCAAACAATATATACAGTTTCTTCTTACTTTCAATTAAACAATCTATACATTTTTTAGGTTGTGGAAGAAAGATTGCGATTTGTGATGATCACGACGAACTGTAAACTCATGAACAACCGAAATTTTTTTGAACATTCACATAGAAGAAGATTGCGATTTAATTAAGGCTGTCAATTCGGGTCGGGTTCGTGTTGTTCGGGTTTAGGTCAGTTTCGTGTCGACCCAATTTCGACCTATTTATTTTTGTGTCATGTTCAGGTCGTGTCAGTTTTTTTTCGTATCGACCTTCGGGTCGACCCATTTAGGCTAAATGTCATCGACGAGAAGTTTTTCGGTTTTCGGGTACGGTTTTCAAGTACGATTTTCGAATACGGTTTTCCTTTTTAACTACGATTTTCTTTATCAATATTTCAAATTTCATGTTTGTTTCCAACGTTCGGCACAAATATCGAAAATGATTTTCATTTATATTCTAACTTTAATAATCAATGTTCGTTTTCGTTGTATTCGAACTTTAAATTCGGTATTTATTTCAGTTTGATTGAAATTTTGATTTTACTTTTTTATTCACTTATA
>JAUEJL010124362.1:0-11655 GCA_032274825.1 Drosophyllum lusitanicum | reverse complement strand
CCATGAATTGACCATGGTCATGTTTGGTCCGTTGATTTGCGAACCCTGTTTTAGCTGCTACGCTAGCAAACAAATGCCCACCCTTTGCTTCTGGTACCTCAAAACCATTACAGTGTTGGCGATATTTCTCCCTGGTCCGTTCAAGTGCTCTATGGTTGTTGGTTGAGCGATAAGGTTGATCGATCATGGTAAGATGCAACTTGTTCTGTGGTTGCCCAAGGGTCCAATAGTGAAGAGAACCGGGCTTTCCACCGAAATCGAAATTTTCGAACACATTCATGATCCTAACCTGCATAGAGATCAACATTATGGGTAATGATAGATGAAAGGGTTCAGGATTTAACATAAAAATACCCAGGTCTGTATTTATAAGGTTCAGTTTTGAACTGGCTTCTATAGGAAGAGGTTATTTGGGGATTCATTTAAAAGGAACTGGGGTCACTTAAGGAGAGAATAAAGTTCTATAGAAAGAGGTTATTTGGGGGTTCATTTAATAGGAACTGGGGTCACTTAAGGAGTCAAATAGTCAATAAAGTTCTTAAGAAACATAACTAACTACTTTGCATAGTAAACGAACCTCACATTCGACAAAGTGCTCAGCGGCATGATCGTCTATGTGTATTTATTTAATTTAATAAATAAGTGAACATACATGATCCAGTTTTGTTATTTGTTTGTTAAATTAACGGACATAAACAGGTGTCTCATTTGCTCATTTATGAGATTGTGAATGTTTGTTGGCTTGCTCGTTTATCTTCATTCGTAAATATTCATATGTGTACGTCATGTACAATGTGTTTATTTATGTTTAATAATGTTATGTTCTCATTGTAGTATACTTGTATATGTACGTAGGTGTTCATTAGTTTATCACCCCGCCAAAAAGGTTCTTCAAACCCGGTTAAAATGGGCATGTTCGCTATTACTTAAAGAGCGGGAGTTTTAATAAAACATGCTTGTTTAACCGAGTCTTAATAGTTATAAAGCCCCGCTTACTGAGTTAAAGAGCCACATTTATTTACGTTTAAAAAGCTCACTTTCCATTTTTTCTATTATACCATGAGTAGCAGTTAAGTCAAACCATTTTCAACTCAAATGCCACATTAGCTATCACATCATCTTTTCTTCATTTTCTCTCTCTTACACAAAATCCAATTAGCTTCTAACGCAAACAACCCAAATATTTTTTCTTTCCTTTCTCTTACACAACAAAAAGAATAAAAAAAAAAGAAAGCAATTGGGTATGGACGGATAGGGGAAGCCGAGCCTCAACCCGAACGTGGACGCCCCGGGGGGGGGATTGGTGTTCCCGATATAGCCGAAGGCAAATCGAAGATTCCCGAACTCATTCGGGCTTACTGGTACGATAGGCCTTACTCTAGCGAATCGGATTCCATTATTTCTGAAATTAAACAAAAAAATAGAGTCCCTTTTCTATTTTACAAAACCGGGTTCTATTATATATTCTTTTAAAAATAAAAATTTATATCGCATTT
Organism: Drosophyllum lusitanicum; assembly: GCA_032274825.1. Lineage (NCBI taxonomy): Eukaryota > Viridiplantae > Streptophyta > Magnoliopsida > Caryophyllales > Drosophyllaceae > Drosophyllum > Drosophyllum lusitanicum. The sequence goes on along the minus strand of JAUEJL010124362.1, from coordinate 10,159 downwards.
CGATACAAGAACTTCAACGTCAAAATATCAAATATTTTACAAAAATATTTTATGAAAATTAGCAAAAATATTAAATAAAAGCTATATTATCAGATCAAAATATCAAATTACAACAACAAAATCAAACAATAGATAGAGTGGTCCTAATTAAGGTTATTCATCCGACTTAAAATATCTCTCCATTATTTAATTTAGAATCAAAGTATATGCAATGAGTTTAATTAATTATATATTTTTTTAGTATAAAAGAGAGAAGATATTACTAACGTGTCACGTCGGATTTATATAAGCGGGTTTCTTCGACTTATAACAACAGTTCGGGTTGGAATTGGAAACTTGTCGGTCAAAAATATGGTTCGGGACGAATTGAACTTACCATATATCTTCGATCTTCTTTAGATTATATACACACAGACATACATACATACTAGATTATTGTAAACGTGTTTTACACGATAACAAATATTTTTTTGTCTGTTTAAGTTGCGAATGTTTTTTTAATTATTCATAGCCAAAGAAATTAGATAAAAGTAAATATAAACTTATTAATTTTAAAAATGCATATATGGCTTAAATGAAAATGAGCACAACATCGATTTCATATGAATAATACAAAAAATAGATAATTTCTATATGAATAAAATATATGAATTAAACGGCCTGCGAACCGCGTTACTGTACTGAAACGATTCACGAACTATGTGACTATGATTTGCACAATTATAATGCACAGACGCAACCTCTTTTCATATATAATTTGATGCTTGCACGTCCAAAAATTAAAATTTCATGATAATCTTATATATGTATTTAAGCATTAATAGGGTCTATTATACGTATCATGTTTCTTCAAAATTTCATTAAGATGCTTATGCTCGGTGGACATAAAAACTAACAATGAAGATAGCAGAGCTATAAACCAAAGAACGAAAGTAGTAGAACTACAAACAAGTAGTTTCACATTTGAGCGCTGTAAGGGATCGAGACACCCTTCAAGCGTTAAAAGAATGAGGATACAAAAAACATAAGATATAACGTAGTTCGGTCAAGGTCACGGATGTAGGGCAGGAACAGAGACTTGTTTATTAACTTAAAGTGTTAGATGTACATATGACTAAATCCTAGGCTTGATATTTATAACTAAACAAGAAATCCTAATTTTAATTAGGAAAACCTAATTTACCAAAAATTAGAAATTCAGCCGCCGCATAACACCAAAAACAACTTGGGTCTGAAGCCACTTGCTCCACGCCGAGCAACATCGGATGCCCCACGCCGAGCACCTTGTTTTTCTAGTTTCAAATATCTCCCAAGCCATTTCAAATCATATCCCAACAATCTCCCCCATGACTTGAACTATCTTCGACCTGTCAACAGAGATTACCAAATAACCGTTTCTTTCCTGTTAACCTCCCCGAAGGGACTACCTCCTTGCACGAGCCACGAAGTCCGACATCGCGTTACGCGATTTCACCGGAGACCATCTCCACACGTGTTGTCTCGACTTCATCAGGTCAATTTTTCACTCCAATGACGATACCGGTGACGTTCAAAACACAAAACTACCTTCCAGAATGTAAATACCACGTAGCAGCCTCCCTGCATTATCACTAGAGCATCCTAGGAAACCTTCAGTCCATTGCCTTTGCCCGAATATTCATATACAATTCTTCGCCAAAGTACCAAGGGATATCAGGTTCTTCCGAAGATCCGGGACATACCAGCAATGGATCCGTCTGACCACTCCATCATGCATCTTAATCTGTACCGTACCACTACCCTTGACACTCCGAATCCCATTGTCCCCTAGCGTCACTTTACAATTCCATTCCTTGGAAGAAATAAACAAGTCTCGTAAATACGCCATGTGATGAGATACACTCGTGTCCAAGATCCAGGTATCAGCAGGACTATCAGTGCATATAGTCAAAGCATCGCCTATGTCACCATTTTCATGAACCACATTCGCATCTCTCTTCCGTTTAGAACAATTTCTCCTGATGTGACCAGCCTCTTTATAGTGATAACACAAAATTTTTCCCATGTATTTTGAATTGGAACACGATCCACCTATACCACCCTTTTTATCATGTGTCCTTCCCCTTCCCCTGCCCACATACAAGGTAGAACCGGACTCCCCCTCATTACTTGAAACCCAGCGTTTGAGTTCCTTTGACAATAGGGCATTCTTCACCTCTGCAACATAAACTGTTGACTACCATACAACATGGTATCAACAAAGTTCTCGTATAAACACGACAGTGAACACACCAAAGTCCGGGCTAGATCTTCATCTTCAATTTTAACATCTACCACCTTCAAATCAAGAATGATACGATTAAAATTATCAAGATGATATTTTACATGGGTGCCTTTTGACTATAAAGGTAGTAAAATGCAGATCTTTGCCAATTTTAAATTGTTTTTTCAATAAATATTATCCTAAAATTCAAAAGATTTAAACTAAAATCATTTAATTAATTTTCAATGAACTTAATTAAACACGTATATGTTTTAGGAAAAATTGTATAAAAATGCAATGAACTTTGTTTTAGTTACTATTGTATATAACTAACTTTTAAAATTTTATAAATAATACAATAAACTTTCACAATCCTCTCATTGTATGCAAACAATTTTTTTATGTGTATGTTATTTAATTATCATTGTATACAATAAATTTTGTCATAACTTCCATATTATACAATAAGTTACATACAATGTGATTATTATGAAAGTTGGTTGTATTATTTTTAAGAAAATAAAGTTGATTATATATAATGGTAATTAAGACAAAGTTAATTGTGTTTTAATGCAATTTGCCCTATTTTTACACTAATATATATATATATATATATATATATATATATATATATATAAGAAGCGGTTCAAACGAGAACTGTTTTTCGTACGAGAATTATTTCTGGCCAATCATTTAATTTAATGTCTTTTTTATTTATTTTAAAGAGGAATGAATAGTATGGACATATTTACATTACCCCCACTTTTTTAAAACTAATATATCCATCAAATGAAAAGATGTTAAAATACGAAAATTATACCAAATTAACGAGAAAATTGTGCTCTTTAATTTAAGACCGATCTTGCTATATTTTTCCGAAAAAAATCGAGTTTGTTTGTTTTTTTAACACAGCTCTCGACATATGCACACGTGCATATCTACTTATGTGCTGAAAAAAACTAGATAAATCTGTGCATATGCACACGTGCATATATTTGCATATGTTTGTATCTACATCTGTGCTGAAAAAACTAGGTGAAACTGTGCATATGTATACGTGCATATATTTACATATGTGCAAATGTCGACCTATACTGAAAAAAACTAGTAAACACAAAAAAAAAAATTCGAATAGTTAGATTGGTCTCAAATTAAAGAGCATTCTTTTCTCCTTAATTTGGTATAATTTTTGTGATTTAACACCTTTCCATTTGATGGATATATTAATTTAAAAAAAGTGGAGGTAATGTGAAATTGTCGATACTACTCTTTCCTCTTTAAAATAAATAAAAAAGACAGGAAATTAAATGATTGGCTAGAAATGGTTCTCGTGGTTCTCATACAAAAAACAGTTCTTGTTTGAACCGCTCCCTATATATATAATTATAACTTGGTTGATAATCTCGTAAGTTAAATACCAACTTACTTCTGATTCCTAATAACCTTTACGAATTTACTCCTTAATAATTACTCTCTAAGTAGGGTTGCATTACTTCTCGATTTACAGGCACATGTGTGACCTTTGAGTGTCTTACATGTAACGTTTCTTTATCAAATCCTTCAACTATAAATATTAATACTCGTCTTCAACCTAAGGAACCTCGTATAACATTTTCTCCATACTCTACTCCTCATCTAAACCTTGCTTGACTCTCCACTTCCAGTCAATATGTTATATACATCATTAAATTATTGTTATATCCTTATTGGCCAAGGAAAACTCATCACCACTTAGACATCAAAGATGGTTCCAAAATATTTTGTGACCTAACCAAGGAGGGGAATGTCTCGAAGACACCTTGAACATAAAGGACCGGGCAATCAAAAAATCATGATGCCTACAACTATTGGTTTGTCCCAAATCTCTTATAAATGCCACATATTGATTGGATGTTGAGCCTACGTTTAGGCAAAATGACATAATGCTTTTTAGTAGTCTTTTTCCTGTTATCGACGCACTCGCAAAGGAGCTCTAGGTTGACCCACATGACTAATGATATAGTTCACCACGACACATACTACTTAATCATACCGCACTATGTCGACTTGATAATGCACCCTTACTTGGGCTTGAATTAAGGCCTAAACATGTTTTACAAGCCTTATCCTGGGCCTCTCTTACCCTAGCCATCTCCCTATATATAGAGGATGACACCAAGAACTAATCTCTCTGTCTCTCCCTCTCCCCTCACTTCACTTAGAGATTTACTCTCCCCCTAACAACTATTTTTTTTCCATCTTCATATATCAAAGATCATCACTTCCATATTATCTTCATCGTATGCCCTCTTTATCTCTATCTAAAGATCACGGGTTCATCAACCAAGAGAATCTCGGTCACCCTGCTTTGGACATCATTTCCTCACTCGGGTTAAGCCACCGTAATAGGAGACAAACCATCTAATCAATCACCACTGTAACCTACGCTCTCAAGGTGCCTAAAATACTCATGAACAATAAGGATTACAAATGTGTTGATCCATTAGTGGGATTCACAGAGTTTGAGCTTGGCTCCTTAGCTTGATGTGCCTTTATTATATAGGATCAAAAGGATTTAACGTGTAATACCCCGCCCATCATGATACAGTATTATCTGCTTGACCTCACTAGAGCACGATAAATCCTATAAGAACTCTACATTTAAGCTTGTTTATGCCGGAGAAATACCATGATTTGTGACTCCTATGAAGTCCTTAAATGGTTGTTAGAAACAAAGTTGTGTGCTAATGGGCAGAGCAAATAATATCTTGTCATGTAAGACAATGTGTTATAACTTGTGTTACAGCCACTCATGTCCGTTCAGGATGGTAGAATAGACCTCATCAGGGATAATAAGTCCCTAACGGAGGGTGTTTGTGACACATTAGGCGAATACCACATTTATTGTAAATAGGAGATATACTAGGTTTATAAGTAAACCTTGACTTTATAGGGCACAACACATTTTGGGGATACAAGCATGACAGACTCTATAAGAACTTGTAGTTAAACATGACCAGTGGATGTATTACCATTATATATGATCCATGGAAAGTCCTCAACTAGTCCGCTTGAAACAAATTCTTGTGCCAATGGAGCAAAGTGGTCATGGTGTGTGCAAGGTGTTGTAAATCGTATTTGAGTGACTCCTATCCGTTGTGGATAATGAGACAAACCTCACCTAGGATAATGACTCCCTAAAGGGGGTGTTTCTCACACATTTCGGAGAATATCATATCCATCATGGAAATGAGAGATACCGGCATACTGCATTTGTTCTTGCATTAGTCTGAATGCACGATGCATGAAAGGACCGGAGTTGAGTTATGCATTTGTCTCTCGTTATGATGGCTAAACCCGAGCTCGAATTGAGAGTCCATAGCAGTGATGACAATGTTGACTGATCTTTGATTAGTGTGGTGAGGGAATCTCTAAGTTAGTGTGGAGAGAAAAAGAGTGGGTGTGAAGAGATGAGAGAGACCCATATATTCAAAAGTGGGGGTGGCCCCTTTATTTAAAGAGAATAGATTTAGGGCAAGGTCCAAACCTTTCAACAGGGTTACCTAAATGGACCTAGTTTGAAATTACGAAAGGTGGGTGTATCATCAAGTCCCCGAAGTTTGATGCAATTGATTCATAGGAATCGTGCCGAATTTACAATCTGAAGAATGTTTTCAAGGGCTAACTGCCAATAAGTGTCGTAACAATATTGCCTAAAGAGAGGCGTAGAGGTGGAATTTACAAAGCTTAACTAGACTAAACTACATAGAAGACTAAGAGTAAGTCAGGCCTACAAGCCTAAGGTGGTTCATCCTTGGGATGAAGATTTTGTCAGTTTTTCTAGAAAGCTACACCCCCTAGAATTAATTTATTGCGGTGGTTATGTCTTTAAAGTGATTTTAAGCCACGCTCAAATTTATGTGACCTTGTACGTATATAATAAGTTCTTATTTAGGATGAAATGATAATTGTCAAAGATGTCAAAGTCATCTATTTGGCTTTAAAGAGTAGATCACTCATGTGGGTAGCAAACACCTACCCTATGGCCAGGGGTGATGGTTGGACGAGCCCACTAGAGGTGACATGGAGGGCTAATGTTGCAGCAAAGAGCATCCATTTTTTCACATTTGGAGTACATAGTGTCTTGCTATATGTTGTAGCACTTCATAAGTAAACCTTGCTATCACCCGACAAGGTGTTTTGAAGCCACAAGCATGATAAATCTTGTAAGAGTTTTGCAATTAAAAATACCATGATGGGTAACCCCCTTAAATGTCCTCACCTGCATGTAGAAAACAAAATCGTACACCATGGAAAATAGAGGATTATATTATGTCGTGGTGGGTGTGCCATCACTCAACTTCTCAAGTCTCAAAAATTAATGGAAGTAGTATTTTTGATAACCAAACTTATATATTTTTAAAGTGTATAAAATTATATTTCATAACCAAGAATCACCCCCTACACACGCGATAACAGAACTTGACCAATAAATCAATTAGTTTTTAAAAAAATTCAATACTAAAAAAAACGTTATGTACTTATATAGACAAAGCTAAGTTAGTCGAGTCCTTATAAGCCTAAACTTGCCTCATTATATATTTTGGGTACATTTTAGCTCGACTCCAATTTATTAAAAGTTCAATTAAACCAATCTATAACTCAAGCCGAGTTCGAATTGCTCAATAAAAGTTTAATTCACTTGTTCCAATCCTATAAACAAATTGCTAGATCCGAAATACTATTAATGAATATTTCTTAACATAACTCTTTGTGCTATATCTAGCATTTTCCAGTTATTATTTTTTATTTTTTTGAAATAAATGAATATCCTTATTTGCACCCCCAAGGACTGTGTACTGTTGCCAGTCCTTATCTGGACCACTTCTTTAAGCTCATGGCCTGTGATACGGTTTATCTATATAAATGACAGTCCATTCAAAGAAGAACGTGAATGTGGCCCGGTTCTTACAGAAAGCTCAAGTTTAGTCTGGTCAGGCAAGTTATCTAAAATGAATGCCTCCGAGTATTGTGTAGATGGCTCAGCTAAATTCAAGGTTTTCAGTGGTGACCATTCCAGGCTGAACACCACAAGAATCAACGGTGAGTTAACTGAAAACTTATGCTCTTCTTAAAAAAAAAAAAAATCTTGCCTTTTTTCTATTAATAGCATTCTTTTTATGTCCTCCATTTAATTTAAGTATATTTGTACATTCATAATTCTTGATTTCCTCTATACATGAGACTGTACTTGATTGGTCTATATTTACTTTAAGAAGGACATGATATACTCGATCCATATTCTTTTTCTTCTTCTTTCTTATTGTATCTGTCTTGAGTAAAAGCTGCCACACTTTCTCCCTAAATACCTATCTTTTTAGACATACATGCTTTAATTTCTAGTCTGCTCTGTAATGTTTGGTTTGGTTGTTTTGAGCAAGAAATTGACCGAGAAAAATTGCTTGCTTGCATTAACCTAACAGACATCCATGTCAGTATCACTGATGAAGAGAAGAAGATCATTTCTGCACTTGGGGGGTTGGTACTTGTTTTCCCAAATTTTCTTGCCCTATTTTGGGCTGCAGAAGAAGTTGGAGGGGCATTTGTACTTACAACAACATCTCAACCGTTAAGTTTGGTCTTCGTGGGAACAACAAAAAACTTGAGTCGTACCTCAAAGCCTGTAAAAAACACAATCAGTATGTACATGCTGAGAAAGGAAAAGCAATCGGTCTTGCAGCCCGGGTATTCATGAGCGGTATGTCTGAGCAGACTCAGAATGTCCATGACTACCCAGAAGATCAGCGTCCTCCGTGCGATGATATTGCTGTTTTTGATGAGAAATGGGGATCCTTTGCTGTGATTGTGGGTCTACCTGGTAAGCGTCTTGGTGTGCTTGAGATCGTCACGGATGCAATCAAGACATCTTATGACGATGATATTGATCGACTTCGTATAGCAGTTGAGGTTTGTCGATCTAACCATCCACATCCACATATCCTTAATTTGCTCGAATATTATAGTTATTATAGATCAGATTTACATGAACTGATGATGCATCAAATCTTCTTAATCAACACTATATGATCTGTTAGTTAGGCGTATTTTAATAGATTAATTCTATACGTACTTTGAAGATCGAATTATTTAAGATTAATTTCTTGGATAATGTAGCTTATGCGTAAGCTATACTATAATAATTCATGTAGTAATAAATTATTTTGATAGAACTATAAAAATTCATCAGAATAATTTTAAATAAGCTTACAATTAATTAAGTCAATCACATTTAATAAAATTAAATACATGAATAACATTTATGATTTTATTTATTTAAATTAAATTAAATAAACCCTTTCAGTTTGAGTTTGAACGAGGTTTCAATTTCACGGGCACTTCGTAGTGCGATAAAATTACTATTTCAGTAATTTTAAAAAAATTATTTATTTCAAATTTTTACTAAAAACAGCTAACCGAATAATATTACAAAATGTCTAAGAATTCAAATCACAACTTGTTCCATCACTAACGTTAATTATATCCATAGTCATCAACTCATCATGCAAAATTTTGTTTCCTTAGGTGGTATATATAGTATGGTGGTGTTTAAAAAAATTGTTTTATAGAAAGAGAAAAGGTTAATATTTATTTCTCTTTTAATAGATATTAAAAATGAAATATTAATAACTATTCTAAAATATAAATAAAAAATATATTATGTGTGCACTTCTTAAAAAGAAAAAGAAATAAAGAAAATTGATTATGGAGATTTGAACTTTAAACCTCATCTTTAAAACTTAGTTAACTTACCCAACTATCTAGTAAGCTTTTAGCTAAACCTCATTGCTTTCAATTATATATCTATAAAGTTGCATAAAAGGATTAAATAGACACTATTCATAGTTCCTGGTTATATATATATATATATATATATATAATTTGTATTTCAGGAATTAATGCATTTTGATTCTGATGCACAAAAAAGGACAAATAATTGTTGCTAATTATAATTGTTTCAGTCTAATTAAGTGCTTTTTTAAAGTTTTGAGGAAAAGTAACAAAACAAACTGGGCCCTTTTGCGCGTCGCTAAGCGGTCATCGTGAGGCGGAGGATGGTGACCGACGTGGTTCATATAAAATATCGGGGCTTTATTTAATTAACATAAAATGTATATATTCTAATATAAAAAAAATCTGAACTATTTATTTTTACAAAACTTAAAATCTAATATTCGCTTTTTGTCGATTAAAATTGGATTTAATTTTAACTTTAATTTTAAATAAAAACTAATTTTATTTATGTATTTTTAAACTTTAAAATGTTTTATTTTGGCCATTTTAATTTATATATATCCAATTTTAACCTTTATAATATTTAAAAATATTATAGTTAACGTAATTATTAGTTTTATTATTTGTAATTATAACTAATAAAGATTTGACCTTATTCAATTTAATTGTAACAAGATCAATAATTTGTACAAGAAAATATAATAATGTCTTTTCATATCATTATACCACGTTTCTATCGTCACGACTGCTCTTCTCCTCGCGTTGATGCTTCCACTGTTAGGTTGGTTGTTGGCCATCTATCGCTGTTTTTTTATTTTAATTCTTTCGCGTTTTATAACTATTTAATATCTTTTTATTATGTGTGTGTATAATATAGGGTTTAGTACATAAATATGTATCCAACTTGTCACCTTTTGCTATTGTATGTACTGAATTTTCAAATTTACCATTTAATGTACCAGACTCTTAAAATCCAACTTGTCACCTTTTGCTATTGTATGTACTGAATTTTCAAATTTACCATTTAATGTACCAGACTCTTAAAAGTTACCATTTAATGTATCAAACATGTTATAGCAGGTCATATGGTGACATGGCACCGGTTTTAATGACTTGGCATCTGACTTGGATGCCTACATGTATTTT
>JAUEJL010124351.1:0-11656 GCA_032274825.1 Drosophyllum lusitanicum | reverse complement strand
ATCATAATATCATCATATCAATCCACACATCATCAACGTATGATTTTATATATATATATATATAAAACTATCTCAAAATGACAGATTTTGTCCCTTTACCTTATATTTTTATTTTTTGGGAGTTTTAAACTCTCTAATTTTATAAACAGCTCCTAATCTCAATCAGGCAATTCACGATTTTATAGCACTCATTTATTTATTTATATTCAATAAAGGAATTTCGAACCTTAGGTGTTACAAGTTTTCTCATTCTCTTTGTTATGGTAACTCGTAAAGATGATTCTATGAGGTCCATTAGTGTTTAATTAGTTGGTAAAAATTACCTGTTCTAGAGTTAGGTTATGAAGATTTCCTTCGTGAAAAGTCTATATGGTCTTATGTTTAAGGTGTTAAGACTAAGTTGGTTAACACCTAAGCAGATAATTGTGCTACTACATTAGATGTATGGAAGGCTTATAATTCTAAAACAATCACTTGCACTTAACAATTTTGTTACACACTCGACTGGTTCTCAACAGATGAAATATGATACTGCATAAGAGGTATGAGATCATTTGTCTTGTTTATTATGTAGTCTAATTTTGCCAAATAATATCAATCAGAGACAGATATATGTGCTCTTCTTCAGAATGATTGGGCATTCAGGAGTTTTATTATGCTATGACAACCATGTGGGATCAACTTGCTTTGACGGTAACCATTATTGTATGATAGCCTTGTTGTTTGTTTCGAAGAATTTGACAAAATTGGAATCGGATTATATTCAATTATCCTGTCTTATGAAAAAAGCTAGAAAATAATGTAACTCCATAGGATCTAAATATTCCTTTAGTGGATGGAATTTGCATTCCTTTGGGAGTATAGATTAATCTCATTTTGTTTCTTAAATGATGGTACAAAAAGATAAATTTATGCTTGTTTTACCCCTCTAATTACCACTCATCACCCACCACCACCACCACCACCCATGTTGCCACCTTTATAAAAGATAAATCTCATTCTCTTCCTTCGCCTCTGCCTCAATATATGCTTGTTTTACCCGGTAGCAAATAACAACATCAACAACAATAATTTTAATTTTAATTAATTTTTTATTTAATACTCTTTTAAAACGGTTGTTTTGATCCGAACTCATAAGACATAAAACATACTTCTACCATTTGATAGAATTTATTCCGATTCTTTTAACAAATTTATAAATAAAATAGAAAGTACGAATGAAATAGAATTGAATTAGATTTCATTAATTATATGAATACCAAACTTGAAATGAAATTGGTTCTTTTAAAATTCAATTAACTTGGGCTAATTAAATTAAATTAAATTAAACTAATAAAGTTCCAAATACAAACTCACCCACAATTAATTAAATCCAGCTAATAAAGTATAAGATCCGTTTCCATAAGATTAAACAAGGAGATAGTTTTAGGTTTCAAATAAACACTGTAGGGTATCCGCGCTATGCGACAACATTAGCATGATATATCTTAAATATAAATTGTATAGTTTTTTTTTTGACATAAAATTAATAGCTTGGTGAAAACTTTCATAAAATTATAGATATTTAATTTGCTTGATTATTAATGAAAAGTCAATTCTGCTAGCAACTCTCAACTTGATGTCTTGATTAATATAGAATTATATATATTGTAATTTGCTATTATTTAATTTGAAATAAAACAGAATTTTTATTTATTAATATTATTATTTGTTTGAATGAATGTTTAGGGAAAGCCACATAATTAATTAACGATTGTGATGATCACTTAGTGATGAGTCAATGGAAGCTAGATTGAACAAGAGTTTTATAAGATCGAGAAAGTCAATAATGAGTTAGAAATTGTTAGTTGGAAGCTAGGCGATAAAAAGATTGAATGATACATAGAGATAAAAAGATTGAACAAGGATTTTACATAATTAAACGTTATCGTTAATTAGTCGATCGCAACATTATTCACTTGAGCATTGTTGATTTTTATGTCTAAACTTACGTTGCACCATTTAATATACATAAGTTGTAATATTATAATATTGATTTATCGGTTCAATTCACGCTGTTTGTTTGTAGGGATAAATTCATATATATCTTTGAAAATTTTGCTAATTATGTATTCATCCTTATAAAACTCAAAATTAAATTAATATCCTTCTAAAACTTATAAACTCAATTACATATCCTAAGACTTAATTTTATAATAATTAAATTATTTAAAACTAAAAAACAACATCTCGAATTTAATTTAGATGCAAAATCCTATAAATAACCTTCTTTGATATGGAAGAGTAGTTTAAGGCATCCCCACATGAAGAACAACATCCACGTCTGACGCCACCACACCGCTGCAGATGTGCTAACATTCTCCTCCGACGCCTCTTCGCCGGTAGATCTGCGAGAACTCCTCACGAACATCGCCATTCTCCTTCAACCTACGGTCACCACCACCGCCACAGGACACCTCACGACCACCGACCTCCCTCACCAGTACCATTAGATCAGGGATACCAATTGGATAATTTATTATTATTGTTTTATTTGGCTTTGAATTATGTGACGGTTTTATGTTTACGGTATGACACTATGACTTAAACGGTTTTAAACCTGCCAGGTGGCGGTTAGCTTTTATTATGCTTATGACTTTTAGACTTCTGTAGCTAAGCTAGTTAATTAATTATTAAAAGTTTTTGTAAATGACGAATTTTGGTAATCACGATGTACCGTTTCATCTAAAAATCCATGTGATCCATATGAGTATTGTTAATTGGTTATGACTTAAATAGATTTGGATCGATTATTTGGATACACCTGGATATTTAATCGGATTATGGTTTGAATTTGCCTTTTAAGTTTACCTTTTGAGACCCTCCTGAATGCCCAAAGAAATAAAGAGATTGCGTTATAATTTGTACGATATGTACATCATATTATTGTCCTAAAATATTTTATTTCTTTTGAGTTTATTTATGCAATAATCAGGTTGTAAACGAACTGAACATTTGGCAAACCGTTCGTGAACAACTCGTCGGGAAGTTCGTTTATTTAATAAACAAACGAACACGAACAAAAATCTTTGTTCGTTTAGTTAAATGAACGAACACGAACAAATGTCTCGTTTGTTCATTTATGTTCGTGAATGTTCATTTATATTCGTTTACATGTATGTATATCTATATATGTGTGTGTGTACATATATATATATACACACACACACAATGTACACACACATACATACATATACATACACACACACACACTCTCTCTCTCTCTATTACACACACACACATATATATATATACACACACATAATGTTTGTTTATATTTAATAATGTTTAGTTTGCATTATATTTGTATATGTGTTCGTTCGGTTCATTTACAACCCTGACAATAATATGATAGTTTCTTAAAAGTATTTGCAGGTAAACAAAAGTCAAGTATCCGTGTTTTTAAATTTATAGCGGTTTTGCAGATTGCTTGATTATTTTGTACCTAACATAGTAATATGGGTTATTCAAATTTGATGATCATGTATCAAGTGCCAAGTGTGAGTAATGGTAACTCTTGTACATAATTTTTTTTGGTAAATTTCTTATTTGATTTTATTGAGCAACAACAAATTAACCCGGTAGTTATTTGGTTAGATTGATTTGGTTTACTAAACTTTTGGTTTGTACATGATGGGTTATTTTTTTCCTAAAATTCAATTAAACTGAACCGATAACCGATTAATTAAACAAACGATTAACATGGTAACTAATGGTAATTAAGTAATGCCTGATATAGCAATTTGATAAAAAAATAAAATAAAGGGCATCTTGCCATCTTTAGTCCTAGGATTCTGTACCTGCTCCACCCAATTTCTTATTTTGTTTAGATTAAACGTATCTGCAAACAACATTAATATTCTTAATTTATTAAGTCACGGAGATTAAAGAAATAAACTCGAAACTACAAAGACGGTGCTGAAATTATAAATATATCACATGACGACGACTACACTCTATGATCATCTTCCCTAGAAAAACTTATGATGTTAGCAAACATACGTCATATCCCTTTATTTGTTACCTTTAAAAAATCATTTTTAGATTGTTGTTATTTTATAGCGACGATAATTTGTTTCTGGTGTTTGATCAAATAAAATAAAACGTTAAAAATCAATAATTTATATTTTAGAATCCTTCTACTTATTTTCCTACTTACTAAATTAATACAAGTGTCAACATCAAAGGAAGAGATTAGGAAAGATGATTATTACGATATCAAATGACATAATCAAATCTAAATATTATTATTATCCTATTTTGATTAATAAAACATATAATCTATTTTTAAAAGGGCAGACTAATTTAAAATGTACCAAACATTACACGTCTTGTTATTATTTATATATATATATATATATATATATATATATATATTATATAGTATTCAAACTTGTATTTTAATTTATTGAAGTTTCAAATTGTTATTATTAACTAGTTATAAGAAATTAGCCTTTCAAAAAAAAATAGTTATAAGGGATTACTTTCCTAGAACAATTAATTAAAATTATAAGATAGTAATATTTTTGTGTATAAAATCAAATCTGTTAGAACAAGTTTTTGGTTACATTCATTAGCCTAGTTATGAAATTTTAATATATCAAAAGGACAAGTTTGATACTTGGATACATAAGATATATAGTCAAATGATAAACATTTTTGAAAAATTTCCCTTGGATAGTTTAAATGCACATAAAAGGTGATGCAAAACTTAGCAATTCAAATGGTCAAAGAGTCAAAGCTACACAGGGAACAGAACGAGATTCAAAAGTCTCGATAAGTTTTATTCTCAAAATTCAATAATGAATTAATGAATTCTTCAGGAATAAAAACATGCTTATAGGGAAAAGAATCTCCCTGAAAAACAAGAAAGTAGCTAAAATTCTCCAAGTATTTCGATTAGGGATATACTCTATAAATAGAGATAATCTTCTACTAAAATCTTTATTATTTAAATAAAGGAAGAGATAAACTATAATGGATAAAATCAACTAATATGAGGCTGTGATCGGATGCCCCTGCATCATCCTCCCCGCCTTGGAAAAGACCCACCTCCGAGGTTGCTACTTCATTTACACTCCCTTCAAATAGCGATAAATCAACCACATTAAAAGTAGCTGAAACATTATAATGACCAAGTAGGTCAATTTATATGCATTATCATTAATCTTCTTAAGAACCCGAAAAGAATCGTTTGCACGGGGCTTTAACTTTCCAAAACGACCAACTGGTAAATGCTCTCTACGAAGATGAATCCATACCAGATCACCCTCTTTGTAAACGACTTGCTTACTATGCTTGTTAGCGCGACTCTGGTAATCAGCATTATGTTTAATGATCCGATCTTATACTTTTTCGTGCAGATTCTTAATTTGTTGGGACTGATTTTCCGTCTCAATACTAACATGATCAACCAAGGGAATGGGTGTTAAATCTAGCGGAGTGAGCGAATTTCGCCCATAAACTATCATGAATGGACTCAGCCCAGTCGTGCGGTTGGCAGAACGGTTATACGTAAACTCAGCTTGAGCAAGGATGAGTCCCACTACTTGGGGTTGTCCCCGATAAGACTTTGCAACAGGTTAACTCTAGTTTGTCACTTCTGTTTGGCCATCTGTTTGCGGGTGGTGAGAGCTACTAAATTGTAACCTTGAGCCCATGCTTTTCCAAAGTGTGCGCCAGAATTGGCTAACGAACTTCACGTCGCTATCTGAAGTTATAGTCTTGGGAACTCCATGGAGCTTGACAATTTTAGAAAAATACAACCCTGCAATTTTTCTGGCATCGTAAGTCTTGGCACATGGCACGAAATGAGCCTTTTTAGAGAATCTGTCAACAACTACCATAACCGAATCTTTCTGTCTTTGAGTTCGAGGTAAACCCAAGACAAAGTCCAAACTAACGCCCCCAAGGATCAACTAGAACAGGTAACGGGGAGTACAAACCCGCATTAGTGTGGTGGGTTTTGGCTACATGACACACGTGACAACGTGCGATCACGCGGGCAGCGTCTCGCTCCATCTTAGGCCAATAAAAGCGATCATGGATTAAATTTAAAGTATTGTCCCTTCCAAAGTGACCCACAAGACCTCCAGCATGACTCTCCAAAATAATTGAGTCCCGTAGGGAACTCATAGGGACACACAAACGAATACCCTTGAAGAGGTAACCGTCATGTTTTGAAAAATCCCGAAGAGGTGCATTTTGACCGTTGTTCCAGATAGTTCTGAAGTCGGGATCATCCTGATATAATTCTCGAAAAGTGTCAAATCCCTGAACCTGGATTTTCATCTCAGAAGTGAGCACATGTCCTCGACTTAGAGCATCAGCAATGGTATTTGACGATCCCGCTTTGTGTCGGATGATGAACGAATAAGCTTGCAAGAACTCGACCCATTTAACGTGACGGGGGTTGAGTTTTTGTTACCCCTTGATGTATTTGAGCGCTTCATGATCCGAATACAGAGTAAACTCATTGACTACCAAGTAATGGAGCCAATATTCCAAACTCCGAACAATGGCATAAAACTCCTTATCGTATGTAGAATATTTGCCATGTGTTTTGTTGAACTTTTCGTTGAAAAAAGCTATTGGTTTCTGATTTTAGCTTAGCACTACACCTATTCCGAGACCTGAAACATCACTTTCAACCAAAAATACTTTGTTAAAATTAGGAAAAGCTAAAACAGGAGCTTGTATGATTTTCTGTTTTAACTCATCAAACGTGTCCCCAGCCTTTTTCGCCTAACTAGAACTTTCCGCCTTTCATACACTCTGTCATGGGGGCAATGATACTACTGAAATTCTGTGTGAAACGCCTATAGAACGAGGCTAACCCGTGAAAACTACGTATTGCATGAATCGTAGCAGGTGTAGGCCAGCTTTTGATGGCTTCAACCTTCGCTTCGTCCATCCTTATTCCATCACCTGTGACTAAATAGCCACGAAAGTTAACTTCGTTAGTAAGAAAATGGCACTTATTCCTATTAGCATATAGTTTTTGTTCCTGTAAGAGTGTAAGACCATAAAAACGTGTCGAAGGCGTGTTACATGCTGTTTACATCCCCAATTTTCAAAACATAAGCAATACCTAAGTAAACCTCATTTGTAATGATTTCAAACGTTTAGAAAAGCTAGCGGAAACATAAGTTGTTTAAACCCTCAGGTTTGTACAAATCAACTATACGCATATTTACAACAAATATGGTTTTATTGCACAAAACGTGTGTTATTGTTACAAAAGATGTTTTAAGCAGCCAACAGTCAAACCGAGGCCTTGCCCTTGGTGTTATCACAATAGAAGATGGTATCCGATAAGCTACAAGAGCTTAGTGAGGATGCTAAATTGTAAATCATATAAGAATATGTATAATCATATACAAATGTCACACGGTTCTTATGGATACAGTACTGCACCATCTTAGCACCGCCCCACTAGGCTAAATGCTGATCGTAGCCCCTACTACACAAAGCAGCATGCTACCCCACCAATTTGATCCACAGATCAATAATATACATGCTCACACATATTACACATATGAATTAGAGTTTAGTAAACTCACCTTGAAATCAATTTACGTGAATAACAACGTATAAAACTCAGATAAGCAGCCAACGACCTTTCTATACAATTAACACAACAAAATATCACAAGTTCTGCAATCTGATCTGAAATAGAGCCTACACAGGCCGTGTAACCTTACACAGGCCATGTACCCTGAACACTACATGCCCTAACATAGCCACATGGCCTGTGTTGACCAAAACACCTACACGGGCCGTGTACCTCTACACGGGCCATGTACCTCACTCGTTACATGACCATATAACCTTACATGGCCTTGTGAACGCCTCTGCCTCTACACGGGCCGTGTACATCTACACGACCCAGGCTACATGGCCTGCCAAAAGCTACACGAGCCGTGTACCCTTCAATTTGCAGACAGTGTTCTGCATAGACGCTGTTTCCGGCCAAAACTCAACAAAAACTCAATATTAATCTATTCTAACATTACATGGGTGTTTTCCTACACCCCAAACAGCTACAACCAATAACTAATTCATAATTAACATGTTTTGATCCTTAAATAAATCCTTTGACCCATTTGAATACTTAATTCAATCAAACAAAACATACCTTGAACTTATGTGGTTAAAGATGAAGATACTAAAATGTTAATCTTGCTAATTTCTTGATCAAATTACAAAGGGAAATGAGGCAACCTAGAGCTTTCTTAATCTGCAGATATATGTATGTGTGTAATGTTCAAAAGGAGGTGACATATATATACCTCTAAGTATCAATTAATGGCAGAAATAACTTGATATCGTCAAATTTAAATATATATTTTAAGCGATATCTGTTTTATTTTAGCATGTAATTGTTCGTAATAGTAAAAGATACTTAATTATATTCATTTATTTAATTACAGGTTAAAAATGCGGGTTATGAAAACTTTTGAGCAAAAACTGAAGAAACCGAAGAAATAAGAAAAGTTGTCCGCTCAGACACACCTCCACTGTTTTGATCATATCTCACTCATACGAACTCGGATTGAGGTGATTTAAAAAGCCACGGAAACTAGACTCAGAGGGCTACAATTTCAGTTGTATGTTCAAGTTATGAAAATGCAGGATCGAGACGTGACACATAATAGATCACGACGCGACGCGATCCGATAAGACCAAATTTCAAATTTTCAAAAAAAGATTTTGGATTACACGAGGACTTCACAAATCGCGACGCGACCCATACAAGATCACGATGCGATGCCCCTGTTTCATCATTCTTTTCACTAGTTTTTCATCCCTATCTTTATTCTTAATGTTTATGATTGATTTTCAGTGTTCTAGAATGATCATGCTAGGCTAGATTTTCTGTTTTCCTCACTGGAGGAGATGAATCTTGTTATAGTTGTTTGATTTCATTAAAGTTGGATACTTTTTATCATATATTTGTATTGAAAGCTTAATTAAAGATCCCTATATGTTTGAGGTTCTGTTTTTGGATGTTTAGAATCTGAGTTTTCATAAATTAGAGGATCAATCTATTTGTGAGGCTTTAATCTTGATTATCTAGGAATAATAGGTAATTTTGACTAGTGATTGACCAATCCTAGGCTTAAAAAACCAAAGATAGGAATTTTAATGTGTATGCTTGACATATAATGACCTTTATATGTTAATTGAATGATTTGTTAATAAAAACAATCGTAAAAGATTAAGTCTTTCTTGATTCGAACCAAATAGACTAGTTTTGCTCTAAATTAATTTCATGACCATAAAGGTTGGTTAATTGCAAAATTATAGGATTTGATAATCTGACCAAGAGTCTAATCACATTAGAAATCGGAATGTGGTAATAAAATATCCATTACACGTATTTAATTGAAATCATTTAACTTGAAAAGGTGAAATCAAATCTAGGGAGGAAAATCTTCGTTCTTATAGTTTAATCTGATAAAATTTCGTGCTTTTTGCTTCCTTTGAGTTGTTTTGGTGATTTCTAGTAGTTTGAGTGTTTAAGTTAGTTGGTAGTTGGTTTTAAAGTGCAAGCTCCAAATTCCCCTTCTACTGTTTTTAAATTAGTTTAATATTTAGTTAGTAGAGTTATATTAAATTCATACACGTTCCCCAAGTGTTCGACACCCATACTTATTTAAGCTATACTATAATACGATTAGGTCCTCTTGCCTATTTATGTTGTAGTGTTACCTTTAATAATTCGGATTTTATAAATTTAAAACTGGTACGTTATACGCACATTATTGACTCTTCAAGGCAAGAGAATTTGAGACCTTTTGATCAAGACAAAGTAGGATCAACTAACTCGATCTACATAGCCAAATTATTGAGGTTGTTAGGCGTAAGCTGACAGGTCTAGATCGAGAGTAGATATTAGAAATACATATGAAGCCAAAAAGGTTGATGGGATATTGGGATTTCTATTGGAGAACTAGGGAGAGGTGGAAAATGGCCAACATTACACTATTGTTAAGGGGAATTATAATTTTATAACATTACACACATGATTTTTAGTTTCTCATTCTGTTTTAAGAGTTACTATGATCAGTATTACTCTTTTTGGATATCCATATGTTAATGTGAAAGTCACTAGTTACAAGTTGCATATGGGCAACAATTATTATGACGCTATAATGTATGCATCTACAGGGATAAGGATAAAGTGTCTTAAATGAAGCAAGTAGAGTGTTATATTAGTGTCATAAGGTATAGGAATCCTAATTGTTAGTGTCATGGTTCACTATAGGAGAACATGAATTTATCTATGCATGAGGGTTTCTATGTGTTGGAATGGTATGGTGTCTAGGACCATTAACCCTTTTAAGGTATATAATCTGACAAAATGTTAAAAATACTTTAGGAAAAAGAACCTATAAAAACTACTCAAGACTTTACTCACTATTTCTCATGAAAATTGTGATGTTTCACTTGATATTTTAGGCAATTTGTTTGGCTATATAGTCAAATATATATATAAAAAAGTTTCAACAAAGACAAACCAAAAAAATTTAGAACAAAAAAACACAATCCATTTTATTTTTGAAAATGGAAAACTCTTTTGTATGGATTGCATTTCTAAGTGAAATTCGATATAGCCTCGTTATGCTCATAAAGTCAATTCTCAATCAAATTGATTTATGGTTCACACAAGCCGTAGGAAGGATCCCAATAAACCAATTCTCTTTTAAGCCGGCCATAAGCTTTTCCTTGCTTAGAATTTATAGAGAGATTTATATGGTAAAATTAACCAAGTAATAGATTTATGAATGATTGTCATCTCTAGAAAAATATATAATTTGGGTTTAGCATATTTGATCGAAACAAACATTTAATAAAGTACCAACTCGTCACAGTGGTAGATATCCTCATTTCCGATCACACTCACCACATTATCACATTAGTTTTTCCTCTTATCACATAGTCCTATAGTGTTCACTCTCATCATATCAAATTCTAAAACTCACTTAATACCTAGTTACTCAACTATTTCTTTTTCAAAAAAGTAATAACAGATGAAGAGGAGGGGAGATGATATATAGACGAGGGTCATATTAATTCTCACCCCAACACCACCCCTAGTACATAAAGTAGTATCCTCCCTCACCTTCAAGTGGTGAGTACTCCCACCTCACCATGAGTCCGCATACTCTAATAAAATTATGAAATAATTTATCATACTAATAGTCTTAGTCCAGGACTCATATTTAGCTAGTCCAATGCACAACTAGGGCATGTTCTACTGAACAAACTATTTTTCAAGGTAACTAATTTATAATTCATATCATATATAACTCCTAGATCTGTATAAGAAAAATCAATCATGTTTAATCTCATCTATGTTGTACGTCAAAATTGTATTTGGAATCACCATTCAAGACATTGAGTCTTTGGTTAAGAGTTGTATACCTACATCAAAATCGATTCGTGCCACTGACCTATCTCCTTTCCTCTTTCTTTGTTCATAGATAATTAGTTATGTAACACCCCGATTTCGTGAACCAAATTTTTCTTTTTAAAACATTAATTCTGGTTTCTTTTAAATACGCAGCGGAATAAAAACACGTGACTAATATTTTACAACCAAAAGTAGTCA
>JAUEJL010124340.1:0-11656 GCA_032274825.1 Drosophyllum lusitanicum | reverse complement strand
TAACAAACGACGAATGGCGACCCACGAGGTTCGACAAACGACGAAGCGACTGATGAACGACGACCGGCCAAAGACGACAGGTGAACGGCGAACATCAAACGACGACCAGCGAGGACTGACGAACGGGGACGCGATTGACGAATGACGACGCGATTGACGAACGACGACTGGCAAATGACGAACGTCGACTGACAAACGACAAACGGAGACCGACTAACGACTAACGACGACCTGCGAGGACTGACGAACGACGACCTGCGAGGACTGACGAACGACGAACGGCAACGCGATTGACGAACGACGACCGGCAAAAAAGACAGGCGACAGACGAGGACTGACGAACGACGAACGACGAACGGGGACGCGACTGACGAGCGAGGGTCGACGAACAGTGAACGGTGACTGACGAACTACAATGGCGACTGACTAACGACTAACGGTGACCCACAGGGACTGACGAACAAAGAACGGTAACGCGACTGACAAACGACGACCGACGAGGACAGACGAACGGGGACGCGACTGACGAACGACGACCGGCGAAAGATGACAGGCAAACGGTGAACGGCGAACATCGAACAGCGACCGACGAGGACAAACGGCGACGTGAAGACAGTAGGCGGAGGGTATAATGGTAATAAACCACATTCCCTTATCCATTGAATTTAAAATCCCTCCCTATCTCGAAGAATTTTACATTCTCTCCCTCATTGATTTTAATTCCTTTAAATTCCAATTCAATAATGAACCAAACATTGAAATTTATAGGAATTGAATTGCAATTACCATAAAATCCCATGAAATCCCTCCAACCAAATACTCCATTAATGAAGTTGATGTAGACTAGTGCATGTGTTAAGTTGGTCCGGATTCAAAGAGTGTGTGCCTTGCATGTTAATTTGTAGTAGTTGACTAGTTGCTGTCAACAATTAACTACAAAAGAAGTTAATATTTGACTGTACCTAATTAATATATTTTCTAATTTTTTTAATTAAGTAACTGTTAACATTGTTTCAATTCTAATGTGTTTCTAATTAACTTTACAAACTATAATAACTAGGAGAATGATAACCATAATCTTAAGGGTTTTGGTTAAGAATAAAAAAAGACAATTCTAATTTTTAAAAATGGCAATTATAAATTGTGTTATAATAATTAACTTTTTATAATTTGCATAGTTATCTTTTAATTACTTTTAATTTTTCATTCATGAAACAAGGCTATCATTTTAAAAACTAAAATTAATATTTATTTTATTCTTAACCATAACCATAACCCTTAGGGCTATGGATAGCATTTTCCTAATAATAATTATACAGGAAACATGTTAAAACTAAAATACCAGCAACTTAAAGAAAATAATGTAAAATAATGAAACTTATGAAGATTTGATTTTAGACGACTGTGATTTATCCTTTTTTGGCCGGTAGTATTAGAAAAACGAAATATCCTCCTATTATTTTTTCTTACTTCATCATCCTACTTACCATAAGATGACATGTGGAATCAACTCATTTTCTCTCCACATCTCTTACTTTGATTTTAAAACTTGTATTGATCTTGTGATCAGAGGGTAAATAGGAGGATATATAATCTGTAATATATAGTATTATTAGACCTAGCTATTTTACTATCCGACCGTGAACATAAATTTTAGATCATGAATGCATGTCGTATATTTTTAATTCATTCAAACTCATTAATTTCATTCGGAATTCAGATTATGACGTAATAAAACAATGGGTGTTGAACGCATTAATAATTTATTGAAAGTTATATACGGTCAAAATATATAGCATTTATGGGTCAATCTGGCCAACCCAATGCAATAATAAAAATTACTCTGACCAACTTATCATTTTATTAACACTTTCTGATGCATGATTAATTCATGGAAAAGGATCGATGGAGTATGATTCATTTATTTGCATAAGAAGATCGATGGTGTTTCTTTTTTGTTCCAAAAGTATTCTTACACACACAAACACATTCATATATACAGGGGAATGTTCAAATGAGAATAAGAAATTAAATGAGAATCAGAGACTCAATCTCTGCTGTCCGATCTAGACGTTGATCTAAAAAAAATCACGTGGTGACAATTTTGTAATTAATCGCAATGATCATGTGCAGTTCTTTGATATTTCAGATATGAATATATGATACATATTTTGATTTTGATTTTCATATATGAATCAAATATATGTTTGTTTATACTCTGATGGTTCACTTTTTTTATTTGATATTTCAGTCATGAAACAGTAGTATTTCAGTTCTGAAATATCAAAGAAAAAAGTGAAGCGGTGACTTTTTTTTCTTTGATATTCCAGTCATGAAACAGTAGTATTTCATTTCTGAAATATCAAAGAAAAAAGTGAAGCGGAGACTTTGTTTCTTTGACATTTCAGTCATGAAATTCTACTGCTGTTTATAAAGTTGTGATTAATTATAAAAATGTCACTGCGTTTTTTTCTATTTACGTCCAGATCGACGGCTGAGATTTAGTCTCCCATTCTCATTTAAACCTTCTCCCATTCTCAAAACGATCATTGAATTTTGAAATTTGAATTGAAACGAAAATCATGTTCAAAATTTGTAAAGAAAGATGCTACGAATTCATACGGAAACCGTATTCGAAAACTAAAAAAAATACACATCTAACACATTTGGCCGAGATGAGTCGACACTAAACACGACGCGAACATGATACTGACAGAAATGACAACTCGAACCGGGCATAAAAATAAATGGGTTGACACGAATTAACACAAACAAGAACGACATGAACCCGAAAACCTGAACGTGAAGCCTTAAAATCGTGTAATACTTTCAGGATATAATAGTTGGACCCCATTTATGCCATGGTTCCAGTAAATATACACGTATAGTTCAGAAACACTCGCTATTTTAGTAGAAATTTAGAGTAAAATTTCAGAGATTTTATTATGTCTATTCCTTCTAGAAGACCAACACTTGTTCATGTAAAGCTGACAAAATTTCGGTTACTTACGGTTAAGAGTAGCTTACGGGGAAGTTTGCTAAAACAAGAAGTTGCGTCATTTGGTCCTTTTCGTAAAGAATTAGAGTTTGGTATTATGTCTATTAAACATACCTTGTGGGGGTGTTGCCCCTACAATGGAGCATAGCCCCCCGATCTCCACTCTTCTCACAGTGGTATCATTATAGCTGAAATGAGTGTGTACTCTATACCTTCTAACTCGTATTTGTGTTTAACTTAAAAAACTCTTTGGTCTCTAATAAAACACCATTAATAATAATGAAAACCCATCAACAAAGGTTGCTACATTTTGTGTATATCTTGTTCCTTCGAGTAAAATCGTTTTGAGACCGACTATCCATGGAAGATTTCTTGAGTCACTTGGATTGCCTATCTCTTTACATAATTCATATAATAATGAAATTCTAAAGCTATATATGAAATCATTAAGTAGCCAGTAAATTAAAAAAGTAGTGTTACAATCCAAGTCTTGAAAACCATGATTGTAGGTCTAGTTTGTGCTTCAACCCTCGGCTATATGGTCACCCTATTGACACTACAACACAAGCTTCAACCAAATGCTAAATAACAGTCTGCAGAAAAGAAAAAAAAACAAAAAAACACAGGTATATACATGGTATAATGGAATATTTCAAAGGCAACATGTACATACAACAAGCGTTTCTAACTATACATTGTTGTACCAATCAGGTACTAACAACATTTAACTAAATTACAGCACAGAAATAGCGCCCCGGTTATAAAACCAAGCATCGATGTTCATGGACGCGATGTACATTCTCCCTCTCAAAAGCTTCATTGCATGCCACAAAAAGAAACGGGGGCAAAGTTACCAGTCTAAGGTGATGCCCCTCGAAACATATAAATTATCTATGTACTTTATCACCGGAAGCGAGGCTTTTATATACCTTCTCATTTCCTTCTCTGCTGATTGTTCTGTCACAAAATTTCAAATTCGAAAAAAAGTTTCAAATCAAGATTAAAGAGTAATTAACGGCAATGATAGACTATTTTCGTAACTGACATCAAAATCAAAAAATAGTGTTCCTTTCTTCATTGAAATATTCAAATAACATTCAATTATAGTATGTCTGAAACTGAAAGTTCAAACCCGCTAAAGTCAAATAGTCAACATGTGTTCTTTCTGTGTTCAACTTACCTGTTTCATTTAGATTGAGCAGAAGTTGATCCCTTGATGGAAGAGCACACATTCCTGCAGAAACTGCAGTTCTGACTGCCCATGTGTGGTACGGTGCACACACTTGTTGGTAAGCCGTTGAAGCTGCATCTTTAAGAGAGTAGTCACTGGAATCAATTTACAAAGTGATTGCAACATTATTTCCAATGTAATAATAAAAAAAACATTAAACTAGCATTATTAGTTAATTATAAGGCATGATAACATACTTGGTGATCAAAAAATTCTGGAACAACTCTCTAATGAGATCAAGGCCCTGCCTAACTCTGCGAAGATTACGAGTAAGGCTACCAGGTGACTTCACTGTCTTCTTTTTTACGTCATAATCAACTACGTTGCTTAAGGTCACATAGCGTTCTGATGCTTCAGCCAGATCACGCACCTGAAACCACCAATAACAAATAATACAAGAGATGCAAATTTGGTTAAATTGCATCTATGGGAGTTTAAGAAAAACACTTTTTAAGTTTCTTTTGCCATTAATAGTTTTTAGTACACTATTTTCTGTTAAACAGATAGTTTGTAAATCCATCTTTAATGTCTCTTCTACTTTACTCATTGTCTCTAATCTTGTTCCTTCAACTCCACTTTCTTTCCAGAACTTCAGTTAACAAGATTGTTTGTAACCTTTATTTTGTGTTCAACATGTGTTGGTAATATGTCATATATTGAATTGTGCTAGAGTGTTCTACTTGCTATAACTATATCCATCAACATGGTTACATCTGTGACCTATTACTTATGACTGTGAACTGTGAATGATGCTGAAGTAGTGAAATCTAGTATTTCAGATTAGAATTTGTTTAAATATTCAGGTTTATATTCATATATAAGTGTGGCTCGTTAGAAATATAGAGTTAGATTTGACTCTCAGTAAGGCCACTGGCATCCGTTTAACTCCCATAGTCCCATTTTTAGAATTTTTTTATTTTACTTACACACACACTCGTATTCAAAGCAAAAAAAAGAAAACAAAAGGAAGGCGTTCACACAGCATGGCCAGCTTCACGGGGAGAAAGGAACACACATGGAAGGGAGTGTGCGCAATGGATTCACGAGTGGGATGGGCTCCAATTATGCTTGGAAATGATGCTAGACCGGGTGGTTTAACTACAATTCTCCTTTCAAGGCTGCTTAAAGGAAAATTTTAAACAAAAATGAAAACTGTCTTTGTATGCGTCTTGGTGATCGCCTCGTCTTTCATTTATAACTAAAACAAACTTAAGTACATGACTAGTAACAAAATTAAGTAATTACCATCAATAAACACCTACAATATGCTATTAACGATATTCATCTTATTCTACTTGTTTTTAGTATGACTTACCTTTCATTGATACTTTGTGTATGCTCACAAGCTTATAGTCCATTCAGGAAATACAACAGTAAAGTCATGGTACATTCCATATACAATCATGAAACCTAAAGATGTTACTTTAGAATGATATTCATTCCCGAAGCACTATGAAGATGTTAATTTATGATATTCCGTGCTAAATCACAAAGAGAATTACAGCATGCAACTTCTGTCTTCGTGAATTTGAACTGAAATATGCCACAATTTTCTTTCTACTTCAACAAACTATGTCCAAACAATTTATACGTTTCTAAATCAGGAGTACGATAAAATACATATTCATATTTGGGAAAAAGAAGACAAACCTTAGAGGTATATTCCATCTCGGCGAATCTAAAAGCGATGCCAAGGCAACCAAATAGCACAGAAACCAAAGAACAAGCATCGCAAAATGGCTTCAATTTCAAAACAACAGAATCACCATTATTTTGTTCTTTAATCAGATCTGAAATTTCCTCAAATGCATCCGCGATCGAAGAAAGAGCGCTCCTCCCTATTCCAGCGTCTTCATATTCATCACCGCTATAATCTATCTTCTTGGAATTGCTCCTGACATCTCGCGAATTTGCATAATCAACAAACCAAAATAAACAATCTCTCAATCAACATTTTTAAAAACTAATCGCTCAGATTTGAAAGAAAAAGAAACGAAAATTAACGAAGCGAATACCTTTCCCGGCTCCTGTTGGAGCTGAAGTAGGAAAAAAGAGCCATTGAATTTAGGTTTTGCGTCCGCTCAGATCCTGATTTGCCCTAAAATCATATGAAAATTTCAGAGATAGAGAAAAGGAGAGATTTGAGAGGGAGATGAGAATATGAAGGCGAAGACGGTTTTTTTCATTATACTTTTCGCGCCTCCACGGGATACGTAAATTTGCGCGTTTATTATCAGACTGTTTTTTCTTTCTTTCCTTTTGTTTTTCTGTTATACTTTCTTAGTAAGTAATATCTAGATAATTCCTATAAAATAAGTAGTATTGTTGTTTATTTAATATATTGATTTAACTGTTTGAATAAAAAAAATCAAAGCATTACCCTATAATTTACTTTGTTAAGTTATTTTTTCTGAATTTTAGTAAAAAATAAATAATATGATTTTATTTGAAAAAATCCCTTTTATTATTAATATACTAGGAAAGGACTAAAATATAAATAATATGATTATAAGTTTTTACTTTATTAAGTTTATTAAATCAAAATTAAAAAAAAAATGAACTCCAGTTTAGTTTCAGTTATATATTTGGACCTTCCACTCTGTTTAACTAACATAACTTACCCTAATTTTGTAGTTAATAATAGAAACGTCCCTTGTTGGCTGTTTTCTTAATTTTAATCCCCGTGTTTTCTTTCTTTTTTGCATATAAACCGTAAGGGTGCTAATATTTAGATCATTTTCCTCTCACATACTAAATATGTTAAATCAATCAATTACAATTTTTAATGCAGAACATACACTTACACATCTCACACACCAAATAGAATCACCAAAACTGTAAAGCGCACTGATCTTCTATTTGTTGGAAGTTGGGATGATATCATCATATTATAGTAACACGCTTTTTAAAAATGTTTACATCTATACAACGTCATATATATACTAGAGGGTCCAAACGAAAACTGTTTTTTGTACGAGAACTGCGAGAACAAATCTTAATAATTGATTAAACTTAATCAATGGCTAAGATTTTTGGGCGGCTCATTAATGCTTCATTAATGGATCATTAATGACGTATTAATGAGAGTTATTTCGGAAAAATCAAGCCTCGCAAATTAACGACGGCTCATCCGGACGCAATTTACGGTTGGGTAAATATATAAATTATCAAAACAACCCTATTAATGAGTCATTAATGGCGTTAAAAACTGTTCTCGCAGTTCTCGTACGAAAAACAGTTATCGTTTGAACTTTTGCCTATATATATATATATACACACACACACACACACACTATATAAAGCATTTAGGTCATTGTCTTAATCTCTTAATTTTAAATAATTTGAAATTACTAATTTACCCCGTATTTAAAGCTATAAGGAAACCATTATATGGAGTTAATTAGATTCTTAAATACCTTTTTTATAACTAAACCTTCTATAATAAATAATGTTTAAAAAAGTCAAGTCAATGCAAATTAATTTTCAACCTATATGAAATTAAATACAATTTAAAAAATAAATAAAAAGGATCTTTTTAAAAATAATTATTCTAAATATTTTAACACATATTTTAATTTAAGTATTAGAAAATACGTATAACTAGAACTCATAAACCAGTAACATGTAACCTAAATTTATAGACATTTTTGGATTTTTTTAAATGACTCGTGTAATTTTTTAAAAGACTCGTGTAATCAAAATCAAAGGTTCAATTTATGGTATATTTGATATTCTTTTTGTTTCTCATTTTAATGTTTTTAAAATTTTATTTTAAAAATTAATAAAAGAGTTATAAAAAAAGAGAAATAAAAGAAATAGAAAAAGGAGAAGGAAAATAGATATATTACGAACGAAAATTGTTCGATGTCATCATAATGCGTGAATATAATAGCCTTACGTTATAAAAAACGGATATGTTATCAAA
Source organism: Drosophyllum lusitanicum (assembly GCA_032274825.1). Taxonomy (NCBI): domain Eukaryota; kingdom Viridiplantae; phylum Streptophyta; class Magnoliopsida; order Caryophyllales; family Drosophyllaceae; genus Drosophyllum; species Drosophyllum lusitanicum. The sequence goes on along the minus strand of JAUEJL010124340.1, from coordinate 3,502 downwards.
TATGAATTATTTCTAGCCGTTGCATTGCACGGGTACTATGCTAGTGTGTGTGTGTGTGTGTGTGTGTGTGTGTGTGTGTATATATATATATATATATATATATATATATATATATATATATGCACACATACAAACGCACACACGTAATATATGAACTTAAACGAACAAACGAGACAATAGTTCGTATTCATTTGTGTAACACCCGAAGTTTGAAATTTCATGATTTATAAACTAAAACAAGTATTATAATTATAGTGGATTGCCTAACTAAGATTAGGAGGTGTTTAGAAACTTGAGGGGTTAAAGTTGTTATTTTTGAAACCAGAGAAGTAGAGGGACCATTTGTGTCAATTCCTAAAGTTATATATATAGCCAACTTTGACTATTGGAAAGTCAAAGTCTTCATTTGCTTCATATACATTCACGTAGCTTCTTGTACCAGCCCATTTTCTCTCAACTTTTGATCAATATCAGGAGATACAAGTGGTGACAACTGAGCCTAGCATAGATTCAAGCTTGAGGTAAGACTTCTAGTCATGTTCTTGAAGTTTTTAGTGGGTTTTGAGTTGATTCATGGTGAATCAAGGATTTAGTGATGTTATGATTGTTGTTTATTGCTTAGAAGTTGTTTGGGGTGTAGGAAAACACCCTAGTAGTGCTTTTATGAATTAAGAGTGAGTTATTTTTGTGTTTTCGTCAGAAAACAGCAGATAGTCGGCGAATTGGTGCTGGAAGGAGAAAGGCACGGGCGTGCCTTTGAGGGGTACGGCCGTGCCTCGTGGCCGTGAGGTGAGTTTTCTAAACTCTGATTCATATATGTGAGATGTGTGTTGCATTGCAATGTGTATTATCGATCTTCGGATCACCGTGAGGGTAGCATGCTGTTGCGTGCAGTACGGGCTACAAGCAGCATTTTAGCCTTCTTAGCGGATGCTAAGATGGTGCAGTACTGTATCCATAAGAACTGTGACAGCATTCGTATATGTGTATGCACATGCTTATATGATTTACAGTTTAGATTTCTCACTAAGGTCTCGTAGCTTAGCAGATACTGCTTGTGGTTGTTTTGCAGGTTGTGTTAGCACCAAGACAAGGCCTCGGTTTGACTGATGGTTGTTTAAAACGTGATTTGAAACAATAACGCTTCTATTTGTGTAACGGGAAGTATTTTTTATTTAAAAGCGCGCATATCTCTTGTATACAAACCCGAGGGTTTAAGTGAAATGTTTTGTTTGCTTCTGCTGACAGTAAGCTTATTGGAAACTGATTTTGACATGAGTTGTGGTTGTATTACCTTTTGTACGAACCAGAGGGTTAAAAAAAATACTTGGTTTGTTTCCATCAGCTTATCAAATTCTATTTTATCCAAATAGCTTTTGTTTAAAGCGTTATTTTAAATTTTGGACACTGGGGCGTTACACACAAGCTGCGGTTCCTTAATAAAGGCACCCTGTTCGGTTCCCTCCATTTGTTGTTTCACCTCATCCCATATGGCTTTCGCGGAGGTCAAACTGTCGATTTTGTAGTAGATCTCTCACAGAGACCTTGTTTAAGGTAGTATTTGGCATCTTAGCTTTAGCTTGATCTCTCTCTTCAACGGTGAGTTCGGAAGAAAGTTTTGGTCTTCTCTCTGCAGCAATTGGCAGGTTATTATTGGGAACAGCCTCGATAATCTGTTGAAAGACGGAATCAGGGTTAAGAATGTTGTTTTTCATTATTTCGACATATTTTTTGTTATGTTCTATAAAGTCCATAAACCGGCCCTTCCATACGGTATATTCATTACGGAATAGAACGGGTTGTTTTGTAACGCTACCGATGTCTAGATTTTCGTTGCTCGAACTCATCTTATAACAAAGGATCTTCCCTTGAATTGAATTGTTGTTTTGTTGGAAATTTGATTTGTTTGAAAAATCTTGTGTTTGACTTTGAAGGTCAAGGTTGTATGGTTTGGGGTTAAAGTGTTTAAGTCGGATGGATATAAAGGTAAGCCGGACGCGGTGTTTGTAGGTAAGTCGGACGGGGTGTTTTGATGTAGGTCGGATGGAAGTTTGGTTAAGTTGGATGGGAGTAAGTCGGACATGCTAAGTCAGATGAGTGTGTAGAAAGTAAGACGGATGGGGTTGGTAAGTCGGATGGGTTTTTTGAAGGTTGTAAGTGATGTAAGTTGGATGAAATTAACTCGGATTGATTGCAGGTTAAGGTAAGTCGGACCACAAGCCAAGTCGTAGAAGTTAAAGTGAATAGTCTTAACTTTGAATCCAAATTAAGTCGCACAAGGTGTAAGCCGCACCAGTGGTGTTGCAAAATAGTATTAACCTTGACTCCAACCTAAATTGGATGAGTTTGTAAGTCGCACCTATAAACACAAACACACAAGTCGCACTAACTTTGAATCCAACGTAAGTCGGACAAGTTAAAAGTCGGACCAAGATACGACCAAACACTGTCAGACTTGCAGGTCAAACGACTCAGGGTTGACGTTGTCACACAGACTACTATCTCGAGCCAGAAACTGAAAACTTCCCAAAACACACTACAACTTAAAATTTCATGTACCTTGAGTCTTCTCCACTCCAAAAACAGTTATCAATAAAAATTTTGAGCCTAAACAACAACAGTTTTCATCCTGTAATGTTAATCCTGTTAGTATTAATAGTGTTAGAAATCTTTGAAGTGTATTGTAATCAAGTTTTCATCATGAAAACCCTAATTTTAGATTTAGATTTGTTCAAAATGACACTGTATTTTGCAAAACCATATTCTTATTTTAGATTTAGGTAAAAATATGATTAGGGTTACATTGATTAATATTAATACTATTAGTAATAATATTAGTACTTTTACTTTGTTTAAGTTCCTTTGTTATACCTGTGTATACAAGATTAATAGTGTTAGTACTAATATTAGTATTGTTACAAATCCTCAGTATTAAAAGTAATACTAACAATATTAACATTACTACTAACAATATTAATATTAATACTGTTAGTATTAATATTAATACTGTTCGTAATCTTGAGTATTAACATTAATACTAACAGTATTAATGTTTATACTATTAGTATTATCAGTATAACACCGCCTTTGCTATACTAAAAATCATTATAAATTTGAGTTTTCAAACTGCATGGGTCCATTTGTAATTTGAATATTTACCTGTTTGTTTATTTAACTAATATTTCAAAACAATGCAGCGGAATTTTAAACCACAAACAAACAAACCCTATTAGCTATTACAGTTTCAAAATACATGTTTGGCGTATATACAAATACACAATACAAAAAACTGCCAAACATGAAACCCGGTGTTACTTTAATCTAAACCGACCAATGTATTTCAATACCAAAAGTAGTGTTACTACCAAAAAGCATGCACAAAGTTTCAGAAGTCCCCAACTCACCAAGCCTGCCTATTCTTTATTTGTAAAAAGGAAATATCAACAACATTAGCTATTTAAAATAGCTAGTGAATACAGGCAAGCATGAATACAACAAAGCA